>LPNX011009543.1:505120-526814 GCA_001517045.1 Pseudotsuga menziesii
ACATCTAACCTCCACCCCTCTCTCTCTCCACTATCTCCCTAACACCCCCCTCTCTCCCCCCCCATAGTGGATTCACCTTGTTGACCAATAAGGCTTATCAAGTCCATTCCTAAATGGTGGTTTTTTAATTATGAAGAATAAAATCAATATATTGTAGGTATTTTGGGGGAGAGGAGTAGGACATGGAGAGCTTGCAAGTATTGTGAGGTATAAAAAGGGGTATCTAGTAAAAATATGGAATATCTTGTGAAAGCAAGGTTTTTTTTAATTCGAAACATGTGTTGAAAGGGGTCTCAACAAAAGTATTTTGGTAGGTATTTATCAATATCTAGTGAAATTAGGGGTATCAACTCTCTAGATCTCTCTCCACTTACCCGTGACTAAGTTCTTTATATAGATTCTATTATTGATCTATTCTAAGGTTTCTTAGAAAGGAATCATGTGTATTTTCCCTAAGATGTGCCCGGATTGTTGTGAAACTTAGAGGATGGCATCATGCCCTAGTTCCATTCAACTTAAGTTTGTTATGGCATTTCTTCCAATCTTATATACCTTCAAGTGAAATAATTTATTGTGATCTACTTCTAAGGTTAGTTTTGTTTTTTTACTGTGGGAGTTGGTATTTACTATGCTCCAATCAAAGTTGTGTGTCTTTGGAGATTCTTACTATATGGAATATAAGTTCATTGTAGAATGGATTTTTCCGTGTTGGAATTAAATTTGAGTTATGGGGACCCCAAGGAACACATTGAAAAGAGCAAGGATGTGCATTTTCTCATGGAGATGACCCAGGTTATTAATGAGTTATAATTTTTTAGTCATTATTATTTTTATATTTTTTCTTTGTTTTCATGGTAATATTGGTTTTTGTTTTGGGTTCTAAATGAAAATAATAATGCCTATGCACCATATGTTGAGCCTTCTTGGAGTTCATCATTACAATTGAAGACATCGCTTGAGTAGACACCGTTGTGACCACCATGTCCTTCTTTGTTCCTTCATTACCAAATATCCTTGATCTCTAGAAAGTAAATATCTTGCATTTCCTTGATTTCTAGAAAGATCAATTTGTAAATATCTTGCATTATGATCACATTGAAGGATCAATCCTCTAAGCAACAAGTTCTCATAAACATGGATATCAAGCTGGGAACAAGTTTATTCTACCTGCACTATACATGCATTAGTTGAACATTTAAGTTGACAGGAATGAGCATGCATCTATTTATCAATCACATGTTGGTCCATATTAGAAGAAATTTAAATCAACTATATCGATCTTCATTGTTAGTTTCATGGAAGATCTTAAATTTCTATCTTTCTAAGTTTAGGTTCATTTCATTTCCATGCATTGCTCATCTATGGAGCCGTATACTCCTAAGCAATAAATTATTGTTTTTTATGTAATTTATTGCATCATTTCATTTTGCGGTCAGTATGATATAAAGAAATACAAAACTATTTGAGTGCCTTAATCTTGTACTTTGTAAGATTAAAATATTTGAAGAGATTTTTTATGGGTATATATAGTACACCAAAAAAACATTGTGAGTTCCTTAATAAGAACATTGTGGTACAACTTTTGTAGTCTTTTTTTGGGCATAAATATAACAGGCTTGGCATCTTAATATTAATATTATGGGAAAACGAGAGAGTGCTGGAGAAAAATTGGGTAATCTGTAGCAATGTAAGAAGAGCATATCCACATAGATATGTTATATAATAAGGTTTACATGGATAAGTTATATAATTATATATTTTAAATTTTACGTTTGATTTAGTACTTTTATTATTATTATTATTATTGAAAGTTAATAAGATTGTTTATAAATTTATAGGAATTTTATTTGATTTTTTTCAAACTATTTTTTTATTATTATATTAGTTTTAATATTAATAAATTTTCTATTTATTTTTGTAGGATTCTTCCGAAGCTAATTACACGTGATAGACAGCTTGTACTTTACTTATATTTGCTTTTTACGCCGATATACAGAAATCGAGCAAGAGGGGAAAGGTGAGAACGCCTCAATAGGGATAATTGTGTTTTTTTTTTTAGAGTAGGGGAATCGGTAACTTGTCAAACTTGTCTGGGCCAGGCCCAGGATCAAATCTGCTGCTGCCACTATAACCCCTGTGGTATAAACCGGCAGTCCGCAAGCCAGATATACCAGTAACTTGTGACTCAGCAAGGGCCGAGACGTCCCGGCTCCAATCCCGACAAGGGGCAGTAATCTATCCAGGGGGCGCCTACCCTTTGAGCCTTATCACAGCGGGCCATGTCTCGGTGGGATTTGATCCCTGGTGGGCTGGGTGAAAACCACCTTCCCCCACCGTGTGGGATCCACTTCATTGACGGGGATAATTGTGTTATCATGTATAAAGCTCTTATCGTTGTGGTATGCTAGCTAATTTTCAAATCAGAAGCAGGTATCCAACATTATTGTATTTGGTTGTATCTATTTCAACTTTGGGTGGTATGGGGTTCTAGATTTTTTTTTTATTTTTTCAAATTCAATTATGGTCGTATCATCTTTGTCTTTTAGTAAAGCACGGCTAGTATCAGACAATAATGTGAGAAAAACGGAACTCAACAACATCCACATGCAATACTGTAACATGGCCTGCGTCAATAAAACAGAAAAGATGGGAGCGGACCAGAATGGATCCGTATATACACAGATCAGTTGTATATGTTACTTCCACTCTCTTGAAAGACCACTTCCTTACACATTTCTGTATATTTTCCTCATTTCTGTACTGTTTCCCCTTACAACTTTTGTATTTTTCCTCATTTTTCTGTGTTTCTCCTTTTACACATTTTGTATTTTTTTTTGTGTGTGTTTATGTAACTTTCAAAGTAGATGTATTTAATTTTACTCATGGAAAAAAAGATTTTGTAAAAGTTTTATTTATTAATAAAAATGTGAATATTTGGAAGCAGAAGAAGGCAGCCATAAAGTTAATTGACATAACCTAACTTTATGGTAGTAACTTAATTCTTAATTGTCTTTACTAAGACAATGGCCAGTCTTGGAGAAGAGTTCTAGGCAAAAGAGTTTAGAGAGTATGTTCAAGAAAAGAAAAAAAAACAAGATAAAGAAAAGCTGCAAGAGAACCCCTAGAAGGTGTAGGCTCTAACTAAATTGTTGAAAAATAGCGTAGAGGTGGCAGGTGCAAGGATCTAGAGAAGAACCGCCACTGAGCACATTGAGGAAGTATTAGGTTATCCAATAATTAACTCTTAAAATCTTAGAAAGTGAAAGATAAACTATGGTTCTTGTGAAGGGGATGGAATCCTTGCAAAGTGAAAAAAAGGTTTAGAAATTCCTAAAGCTTCCAGTTTCCAAAAGACATTGAAACATATTTTATGCATTACCTTCATTCCAATATACTAGTGAAAATGAAACTTTTTAGATGTCCTTATATTTTGTTAGATAGTTGATAAATATTCAATGCATTTCTTGATATTAACTAGTAACATATGGCATAGTCATGTTTTAAATTAGTTATGTTTAATTATCATATTAGTTTTTTTTTTGAGAAAAACTCTAAGAAGAGTTGTACTGAATATAAAATGTAAATTGAAAAAATAAAACATAATCTATGCATTAACCCTAACTTCATAAATACTAACCCTATAACATCAAAGTTTTTGGAATATCTAGATCAAAATTAAATATTTAGTAAGTATACCCTCGTATCAATGCAATACGTCTAGAAAATATGCAAAGACATATGCTCAGGCTCAACAACACAAGTCCTTTACAACTTCTAGAAATTTTACACAGATACACAGAAAAGATCCACTTCTTCACTTTCTTGGTTATAAATAATCATACATTAACTAGTTAAAATGAGCTTACAAAAGAAAGGTAAAAGTAACTCAAAACCTTATTTATACCAACCTGCTCATGCAGGGAAAGCATCGTCGTCATTATCATAAGAAATCAGCCCCACTTGCAAATATTTATCCAAGCTTTCCCACTATAACCTTGAGTTAGCTTTCCCACTATAACCTTGAGTTACAATACCGAAGAAGAAGGAGATTGTGGGGAATGCAGGGGAGTGCTGCTCTTTGCTTCAGTAGCACTAAAAACTTCACTAATGACTCAAAATACAACATAAAGAAAAGTTGTACTTTGCTGGATGCAACTCACTAACAGAGCTCACAAAACTCAAATTATCACCTACAGGACTATCACAGCTGACTGTTACAGCTGACGGTACTTTCTAGATGATGTTCCAACTAGTTGTTAGAGCTAACAATGATTAACACACTTAATTTAACTAGCTATGATTGTTGATAGTTACTCACAGCTCACTCATAGCTCTGTCACAACTCTCTATTTTCAATGATTCGATGACCCCTGCATCCGTAAACTTATCACAAATATTTATTGAATTAATAAAAAGCATTCATACAAATAAAGCTCCAACTCCTACAAAAAACTCACATTAAAAAAATAAAACTGAGTTTTTTTAGAAACAGAGTAAAACACAGGAAATTACAGAATAAAATTCAATTGTGTATTAATCTATATCTCTGTCTATCCAAACATGTTTACAAGCTGGGTATATATAATATTTCATCTCAGTCGTCCATTAAGTGCTAATTGACCGTTCGCTTATACAAAAACGGGATTGTTTGTAAATAATTTACTGTCTGTTACAGTGTGACATATTTGAGAAGTGTGCTTCCTCTTCAAAAATTAGATGCACATTGCTGGCACAACAAAAGTGAATTTTCATATTTTAATAATATTATGTCTTTCAGGTGGTGAGGCAGTGTGGTGGTGTAACACCTCTTCAAAATTTTGACGATCATATTTCTAGGCGGTGATGCCTGTTCAAAACTCCGGTGGTTGATGTTTCTTCTTCAGTGTTTCAACGGGATGAAGTGGAGTAATTAATCCGTTTCCAATATTCTCCCCCTTAATTACTACACCCAAAAAATAAAATTTTGTAACACTTGATTTCTGTTACACCTTAAAAACCCCAATGTTTTTCCTATGAAGTTCAAACAAATCTCTTCCCAATGGTTTTGTAAATAGATCTGCAAACTGATTTCCTGATGTGCAAAATTCCACACTGATTTCATTATTGTTTATCAGTTCATGAATAAAATGATACCATGTATCAATATGCTTACTTCTTTTATGAAAGACATGATTTCTTGATAGTGCAATAGTTGATTTATCGTCACAGAAAATTGGAGTTAGTTAATTTTGGTCATGTTGTAACTCAGAAAGAGTTCTTCTCATCCATACAGTTTGGCATGCAGTTGTTGTTGTTGCAACACACTCTACCTCAGCAGAGGATAATGTTACTATGGGCTGCTTCTTTGATGCCCATGCTACTGATCTCGATCCAAAACTGAACACATATCCATATGTGCTCTTTCTATCATCAATAGAACCTGCAAAATCACTGTCAGTATATCCAATCAACTGAAAATTTGAATTAGATGTATACTGGATACCAAAATTTGTTGTTCCAGCAATATATATTAGGATTCTCTTTCCAGCTTACCAGTGGTTATTCTTCGACAATTCCATAAATCTTGAAATCAAACTTACTGCAAACATTATATCAGGTCTTGTTGCAGCTCAGTACATGAGACTTCCAACCAATCCCTTATACAACATTGGATCAACTTTTGACCCATCATCATCCTTACTAAGTTTTGTGCCAGTTGCAATTGGAGTTACAACTGGCTTACAATTCAACATTTTGAATATTTTCAATACATAATTTGCATACTTAGATTGACATATAAAAATAGCATCTTCAGATTGAGTTACTTCAATACCAAGGAAATATTTCATCATTCCTAAATTAGTCATCTCAAATTATGTTTTCATGGCTTTCTTGAACTCATCTACAGAAAGATCTCCAGTGAATATCAAATCATCCACATATAAACAAATAATCAGTATTTTACCTTCTTGATTTACCTTTGTATACAATGTTGGTTCACTTGGACTTCTGTTGAATCCTTCACTATTCCAGTACTCATCAATTTTGTTGTACCAAACTCTGGGTTCCTACTTTAATCCATACAACAATTTCTTCAATCTGTAGACCTTATCTTCTTGTCCATCAACCTCATATCCTCGAGGTTGTCTCACATAAACCTCTTCTTCTAAAGATCCATTCAAAAATACAGACATTACATCCATTTGATGTACATACCATTTATTATGAGTTGCAATAGCTAATACCATCCTTATTGTATCAAGTCTGCCTATAGGTGCAAATGTCTCATTATAATCAATTCCAGGTTGTTGACTAGACCTTTGAGATACAAGTCTTGCTTTGTACTTTTCAACATCACCATCAACATTTAACTTATTTTTATAAATCCATTTGACACCAATACAATTTTTATCTTCAGGAAAATATACTAGATCCCAAGTATTATTTCTTTCTATGGCATCAATTTCTTCATCCATTGCTTTTATGCAAACATCATTTTTAACAGCTTCATCAAAATCTACACGATAACATGCTATAAATGCAAAATTTGAAACTTGATCTATCTCTTCATTTTGATCCTAGAGTTCTCTTAAACTTCTAGTCTTCTGATCTCTGACTTTGTTTCTTAATGATGCCAATGTAGGATTTGATTCATTTCTTAACTCTGATCATGTTCCCTGTTGGCCACCAACACTTGATGGCTCACCATGTTCATGAGATCTGGGCATTCTGGAAGGTGTTCTTACTGCTGGTGTATGTGGAGTTGATTGTCCTCCATGTGTGCCCTGTTCATCCTCTTCAACATCTGCGTGAGGTGCAACATTGTCCTCACAAACTAATTTATCAATGCTCCCATCCCATGCTTCTTCTTCCTTAAACAGTACATCTCTGCTAATTACATACTTCTTGGTGATGGGATTATAAAGTCTGTATGGTTTAGATTCTTCACTATATCCAACAAAAATACATTTCTGACTTCTTCCATCTAACTTACTTCTCACTTCTTCAGGTACATGTGCATAAGCTACACAACCAATAATTCGTAAATGAGATATGTTGCTACACTTACTGCTCCATGCTTGCTGAGGAACTCCATCCTTCACACTTTTTGTTGGGCTTATGTTCAGAATGTACACTGAACAAGTAACAATGTCTCCCCAATATTCATTTGAAATATGCTTCTCCTTCATCATATTTCGAACCATGTTCATAATGGTTCGATTCTTCCTTTCTGCTACACTGTTTTGCTGTGGAGTTTAGCGTTCAATAAACTACCTTTTCATTCCATGATATTTACAAAATTCCATAAATTCATTTGACATATACTCACCTCCTCTATCTGATCTCAAGACTTTAATAAATATGTTACTCTCTTTTTCAGCCATAGCTTTAAAAAATTTGAACACATCAAATGCTTGAGATTCCTATTTCAACAAATACACCCAAGTTTTTCGACTATAATCATCAATGAAAGTCATAAAATAAACATTACCAGTCAAAGAAGATGTATGCATTGGTCCATACAAATATGTGTGTACCAGCTCCAATGGTGCTTTTTCTCTGTATGAGACTCCATATATAAAATTTTCTCTATGATGCTTTCCCAATATGCAACTCTCACATGAGCCTGCTGGCTACTCAATACTAGGCAATCATTTTACCATCTGCTTCTTCTATAGAAACTCTAAACCACCAAAATGTAAATGGCCATATCTCAAATGCCATAACCATGATTGATCTAAACTATTAGTTTTATAAGAATTCAAAGAGTTAGTCAAATCATTTCTCATAGTCACTGGAAACATTCTATTCTTTGTCATATTTACTCTAGAAATCAACTGTTTACTTGGATATTTATCATAAATAGTGCATACCTTGTTCTTAAAGAACACTCTCTATTCTTTCTCCAACAATTGTCCAACACTCAATAAATTACACATTAAAACAAGAACATAATAAACATCATGCATTGTTCTTTTTCACTATTTTTTGCATACACAACAATCACACCTTTACCATTAACCTTTACCTTACAGTCATTACCAAACTTTACTTCAGACTGAATGCTGGTGTCTAGACTTGAAAATAATTCCTTATTTCCAGTCATGTGGTTGTTGCATGCGCTATCCAAAAACCATATATCTTTTGAAATTTCCTGGGTGACATTACAAGTCAAAAACATAGGTTTCTCTTCATTTTCAGTCTCCCCCGTCATGTGTGTAGACAACTTACTATTATTTGTTTGTTTCTTCCAACACTTGCTAGCAAAATGCCCAAATTTCTTATAATAAAAACATTGAGCTTTCGATTTATCATACCTCTGATTTCCTGAATATCATGTTCTACTGCTACTCTCCCTTACGCTAGGAGTATTCTGCTGTAACTTCTCTTCATTTTCAGAATCATTTCTGCTGTCACTATGACCAACACTTCTACCTCCTCTTCCTCTGTTACTAGCTCTTGCTGTGCCTCTACCTCTAGTAACATTTAACTGAGATTTAAAAGAATTTTCTAATGGAGTATCATCATACATGTTCATTCTTGATTCATGAGCAGTCAATGAACCAGTGAGCTCATCAATGTGCATCTGATTGAGATTTTTAAATTCTTCAATTGGAGCAACCACTGCTTCAAGCTTCTTTTCCAAACATCTAAGCAATTTTTCAATCACACGTTGATCTAGGAGTTCTTCATCATATTGTCGTAGCTGGTTTACAACACTCATGACTTGTGTCATAAAATTATCAACAATCTCATTGTTCTTCATCTTCAGATTCTCAAAGTCTCTTCTTAAATTCTGGAACTTAACATTCTTCACCTTGTTCACACCTTGGTAGCACGTTTCAAGAGTTTCACAAGCTTTCTTTGAAGACTCAGCACTTGAAATATTTGGAAAAATGGATTCACTCAAGCCTTGTTGAATAATACCAAGAGCTTTATTATCCTTCTTCCGATTTTTCTTCAACAAAACACGCTCAGCATTTGATAGAGCCAACTCAGCCGCTTGATCAGCTAGTTTCAGATAGCCAATCGTAACAAACTCCCAAAGATCTTGAGCACGTGTGATGGTTCTCATTTTAATAAACCAGGTGTCATAATTTATTTCATTCAACACAAGAATTTGTGGCCACATTACACTGTTATTAGTAGCCATTTCAATTAATTTCAAAAAACAATGAGCACTAAAACTCAACCAAGCTCTTAGACACGAAAGAGAACTTAACCACACTCTGATACCACCGTGGGGAAGGTAGGGGAGTGCTACTCTTTGCTTTAGCAACACTAAAAACATGACTAACAACTCAAAATACAACTTACATAGAAGTTGTACTTTGCTGGCTGCGAGTCACTGACAGATCTCACAAAACTCAAATTATCAAGACTGTCGCAACTGACTATTACAGTTGTCGGTACTTTCTAGATGATGTTCCAACTGGTTGTTACAGCTAATAGCGATTAACATGCTTAATTTAGCTAGCTGTGACTGCTGAAATTTACTCACAGCTCTGTCACAACTCACTCACAGCTCTCTATTTTCAACGATTCGATGACCCCTGTGTCCGTAAACTTATCACAAATATTCTACTGAATTAATAAACAACATTCACACAAATAAAACTCCAGCTGCTACAACAAACTGACATTAAAAAAATAAAACTGACTTTTTCAAAAACAAAGTAAAACATAAGAGATTATGGAAATTCAACTGTGTATTAATCTCTACATCTGTCTATCCGAACATGTTTACAAGCTGGGTATATATAGTATTTCAACTAAGTCAGCCATTAAGTGCTAATTGGCCCTTCGCTTATACAAAAACAAGATTCTCTGTAAATAATTTTACTGTCTGTTACAGTCTGATAGATTTAAGAAGTGCGCTGCCTATTCAGAAATTAGATGCACATTGCTGGCACAGTAAAAATGAATTTTCATATTTTAATAATATTATTCCTGTCAAGTGGTGAGGCGGTGTAACAGCTCTTCAAAATTTCCTGTTCATAAATTCGACTGTTGATGTTGACTCTTCAGTGTTTCAGTAGGATGAAGTGGAGTAATTAATTCAATTCCAACAGAGATGAATGCAGTTAGTGTTTCCCAGAAACATTGTCGAAGCACTAAAGAATGCAATCCACCTGCAAGGAAATCCCATCTTATATTTGCAACCGCAAAAAATGGGTAGAAGAAATTATTTACAATTATTGAAATTAAAAATGTAATTTATACCTGTCATTAGTTTCTTTAAATGATAGTGATGTGAAAGAACTGCAACCGTCGAGAATAGGAACATACAGTATAGCAGTAGCCAGAGTTAAACTCTCCAATGAATTGAGGACAGTGACAACCTAGAATGGTATAGTTAAACAGTCAAGTGAACTTAATGACAGTGACAATGGGTAACATATGTAGAGAGTAGATCATACTCGAACTGCATAAGGCCAAAAGGCTGAGAGGAAGCAGCGCTATGGCAAGACACTCAAATGATGGATCCTCAACAAGCCAAATCTCCAACAAATGAATCCACAACTAAAAACTTCAATGCCCATAAGATCTCCAATTTCGAGGTAAGTACGATAATTAAGAAGCAAGGCTAGCTATAGAACAATTGCTAGTAGGATAAAAGATAACTAATGTTTGATCCAAATTCATCAAAATTGTTCCTCTTTATGTAATATTGCAAGTTTAAGTTCAGTAATTGTATCATCCTATCTTAAAGTAAATTCAGGATTTTAAAACTACTGAGATTTCTGAAATTGGGATTCAACACTTTGAAATTATAATTTCAAATAAAATTGGTTTGCCGAATTTCGAGGGGTTTGGGGGCGTTTTGGTTAGTCCTTATACTGCTCCTAACAATAGCATGTGATACAAATTACTCCAATATTAAGAGGTGATAAAAAACTTAAATGTCAACTGACCGATAGGTGTATGGAAATGAATCTGAGTCGACTCTTACAAAGGTTAAAGTTTATTTAACAACTGTATTATATAAACAATCTCTCAGCTCAAGAGCTAATTAGTAAACCAGTGAACCCCATTCTCTAGCAAGGTGATAGTAGCTTAGTTGGTAAAGTAATCCGAATGCCAAAGATCAACTTACTTGGAAGTAGATAGTTACATTTCGTAATTTCTGTGTTTCAATGCAGACAAAGTGTGTGCAATGGCAATATTAAGAGTAACTTATATTTAAAAAAAAGGAAACAATCTTAAGTTTGTTTTGTTGGGACAAAATTTTAGTTTACATTTATATTTTATAATTATTATAATATTTATGTCTAATTGTTTTCCTATAAATAATTGATACCCATTAGCGTTTTCTGTATCACTTGCAGATGTACTGGTGCATATAATCACATTATTATTCCATAGATAATAATATAACAATTACAAGTCATAGATGACGGATGAGGAAAGGATATTTCTAAGACTCCTTCATCCTCTTGATTTAGATTTAGGGCCAAAACTACACTTTAACATATGAGGATCGGATTAGGGAATTTCTAACCAGATTATATATCAAACTCTCATTTAAGTAGGTAATCAAATAGTAAAACAAGTTTAAACAGACAATGACGATGGTGATTCTCTGCTCGCAATTTCTTCAGCGAATTCTGGAATATTCTTATCGGAAGATCCACCTTCCATCATTGCCTTCATAGATAATGTCTTCCACCGTAAGGCATTTCTTCTGAGCTCCACGTCGATTTCTCTTTCCATAACAATCCTGATACTTTTCTCCACTTCCTCCTTCCCCACTACTCCATCTGTTGATTGTTTATTCAATCTCAATTAGGTCTTCCATTTCTCTGCAATGTATTTCGAATTAGTCGTCTGATTTGTCCACCGAGAAACCGCCAACATGGGGACACCCAAGCTCAGGATTTCCAGCGTCAAGTTCAATCCAAATTGCGTCATAAATGCATCCACAGAGGCATGAGAAACAACTTTTAGCCGAGGACACCAAGGAACGACTAGCCCTTGCTCCCAACTTTCGTTCAAGAAACCTCTCGGCAAGTTTTCTCCACTGTTAGGTGGATGGATGACCCATATGAAAGAATATCCACTCATCTTCAACCCAAGGGCTATTTCATGAATTTTTTCTTCGCATAGAACCTCGAAGCTCCCGAAGTGTAAGGTTTGTCGTTACACCAAAACCTGCAGATGTTGACGAACATTTAAAACCTATCACAAGGCAGTTTCCTTACACCAAAACCTGCAAATGTTGATGAACATTTGAATCCCAACACAAGGATGCTTACACCAAAACCTGCAGATGTTGATGAACATTTGAAACCCAACACAAGGCTGGTTGTTTACACCAAAACCCCAGCACAACGCGGTTTCACAACAAGAAAAACCATCTTTTAGCACCATAAGTTAGCACCACTTATAGTTTATGGTGTTAAAGTGGTGGTACTCACTTGCAATTTTGTGGTGTTAATGTGGTGGTATTAGCACCACTTATATTTTGTGGTGTTAATATGGTGTAAATGTTTATTGGAAATTATGTATTTACTCATGTATGTTAAAGAGAAATGTCATGTTGGCAAGTACCAAAAAGTGGTGCTAATAATTATTTGTCACATAGACATGTACATGTAGGATTTATTTATGAGGATTTCCACAATAAACATAAACATTTCAAAAATAATTATTTTGTAAGTTACAATTTGAATTAACTATTTCTAATTTTTTTCTTTAAAATAAATGATCAAGACTAATTTATGAGTTTTTACATTGCAAACCCAACAAATTCAATTTTTTATTTTTACAATATTTAAACAAATGAATTCACATGATTAATTTAATTAAATTATTATTTATAATACTATTTAAAAATAAACATTAAGACATTTAATATTGACAATCAATAAAATAATCATTTCTTAATTATCAATATTATAAAGTAGTAATTCAAAATATTACACTTGCCAAAGGAAAACTATTATGTGAGTATTATACAATCCTTTAAGTATTAAAAAACATCTTACTTTTCAATTAATTTGTAAATTAAATTTATATATTAATATTTAACTTTAGAATTAGAATAATTATAATTTAAATATTAAATAAAATAGATTTATCTTATATATTATTGGTTGAATATGTGATTTGACCTTGAAAATGCTAATTTCATGTTATTGTGATCAAAGTTTGCACTGTTTTAATTTTTGCTCTACTATGTGGCTTTTATTGCAGTACAACTATAAAGTGGCTGAAACAAATGCCAAGTTTGTTGATGTCAAAAACCTCGTTTTGTTGGTTTGCTATGTTCTCATGGAATAATAGCAATGTCGGTAATTTTAGTTAAATTTAAACAAAATTATGAGTAAAAGTAAATGATAACACTAATGGAATTAGGTCATAAAACATATCATTTTTCTGAAGAGATTGGGATGAAGAAGGAATTGTTGGGGATTTGCGAAGGGGGGCGAACTGACGAAAGCATGGAAGATGGAAAGGGAGGAGGCGGGAAAGCCTCCCTGGTTTCTGCCTCGACAGGGTTGTAGATCGCGGACATCCTGATATCTCTATATCAACCCCAGACCGAGACTAGAAGATTGATGGATCAAAAGCCATGGTAGTGGATGCCTAGAGTGGACCTGATTCTAAGCATGCAAGTCAGATCTTCGAAGATCAGGGAACGAATCGAGTATATGCAAGATCACACGCTGATTGGGAAGTTTATGGGAATGAAACCTTCAAAAAACCCCTAATCTGGTGGACCGAATCCTTTTGTAAACCCAAGGGGCACTATGATCTTCAGTTGGGTTCCAAGGGTGTTTTCACCATATATTTTCTTAATGTGGAAGATAAGAACATAGTTCTGGATGGGAGGTCGTATTTCTTTTACTTGGCAAGCTTATTCCTAAGATCCTAGAAGGAAAATTTCTTCCCGGAGAAGGAAGACATGAAAGTAGCACCAATATGGATCAAGATGTATTCGTTGTCGGGTGAATACTATGACCCAGAAATCCTGGAAGACCTTGGGAAATCTCTCAGAAAAATCATCAAAATCTCATAACAGACTAGGATCCAAAGATACACGACATATTTGAGGATCGATGTCTACATGGATGTGACTATAAATCTACGAGAAGCGATCATAATGTCATGGGAAGATGAGGACTCGGTGCAAACCTTGTATTATGAACAGATCTCATTTTGATGTCGAAGGTTCCATGAATATGGTCACTTATTTAGGGAATGTCCCATGAACGGTCCAAAGACAACATTGGGGAAGGAAGAGGAAAAAATGATCAAGGGTTCACCAGGGTATCCTCGAGGAAGCAAGGAGGGAGGAATCAGGACAACTAGGAGGTGAACAAGAAGACATCAGTATCTAATAAATTCAAGGTGTTGGATGACCTCTCCGAGGAAACCTTTGAAAATAAATAAGAAGGAAAGCAGGGGGATCATCCCCACATGGAGACAATGGAGATAGCTTCCCATATGTGGGATGAGGCTACAAAAGAGAAGCCTCAAGAGGTTGGGGATCGAGAAATAAGAGAGGAAGCAAAGGATATGGATATAGGAGATCTGGACCTGGAGGAGGTGGAGCAAGCCTGTGCGGATGTAGGAAAAGGATATGTCCCGCAGGAGCAAGTGATCTTGTTAAAATAATCCATCCTCAAAGCTTGGGCCTCAAACCAACTGGGGATTAGCACAATCTTTCACAAGTAGATGAAACAAAAGTTTGAAGAGCCAAACAAGAAGAAATGAAGGAAACCAAACAAACCGAGAGTAGCAAAAGCATGCTGACCTTTGGTAGAGTCATGATAGTACCCTACCATTAAGGTTGCTTTAGGTTATTAAGTTAACTAATGAAGATCATATCATGGAATATAAGGGACCTAAACATCACACGAAAAGAAAAGATACTGAGCAATAAGATCAAGAGAACGAATCCGACCATAGTATTCTTACAAGAGACTAAGTTTCCAGCAACCCAGTTATAAGAACTGAGTAAAAAAATATGAAAGTGAAGCAAAGGGATAGGCATTGATGCAAGAGGTAATGCGGGAGGCTTGGGAATCTTATGGGACCCCACTAGGGTTAGCTTAAGAGGATTCCAAGGTAACCACTGCTTCATATTAGTAGATTTTAAGATAATAGGGTTCTCAGTTGAAGGAGTGGTGACAAATGTATACGGACCTCATAATGCTGGAGAAAAGAGGGGTTTCACCAAGTCACTCCAAAAAATATAGGAAAGGATGGGTAGTAAACACTAGATTTTAGGGGGTGACTTCAATCTCATAACCTCTCTGGAGGAAAATAAAGGTGGTCGTTGCAGGTTGGAGGAAAAAAGTGAGACATTCAGAGACACCATTGAAGAATTAAGACTTGTATATATCACTCTGGGGGACGAATGGTTTACATGGAAAAATAAGAGGACGAGGGACATACACATTGCTTCATGCTTTGACAGATTCTTGATTTCTAAATCTATATTGGAATTAGGAAGTGAACTCCATTCAACTACTCTTCTACAAGCATGATTGGATCATTGACCAATCAAATTAATTTGGAGCGGGTTTGGTTCCTAGGTTAAAAAACCCTTTAGGATTGAACAATTTTGGCTAGGGAATCCAGAGTTCACTGAAAATATTACAACTTGGTGGGATAAATGAAGCAAAGGATCCAGACAGAGTATGTACAAATTTCACCAGAAGTTAAAAGGTTTGAAAGAAAGGGTTAAAAATGGAACAAAGAGGAGTTTGGTAATATTTTTGCTGATAAGAAGATCCTGGAATCCTACTTGTAGGAGGTCCAAGCCATTGGAATGAATGATGGGTATACCACCAACTTGAAGATGGAAGAATTCAGCCTTTGTTCTAAAAAAGAAGAGAGGGAAAGGGAAGAGGAAATTATTAGGAGACGAAAGTATAGGAATCAATGGTTGAAATATGGGGAGAGAAAAACAAAAATATTCCAGCGTTCGGTCATTCAGAACAAGATGCAGAACAAAATATTCTCAATTAATAATTCTAGGGGGGGGGGGGAATGGAAACCAGGGAGGAAATAGAAACCACCTTGAACCACCATTTCAAGGATATAATGTCTAGCCCAAGGCAATACAGGAGAGGAGAAATTGACCAAATAATGAGGTTCATTCCTTCACTACTTTCACACAAACAAAATAAACTCTTGATGAAAGCTATATCCTTTGTTGAGGTTGAGGAAGCAGTTTTCCAGATGATAAAAGGAAAATCCCTAGACCCAAATGGATTCATAGTGAACTTATTTCATCATTTTTGGGCTCTAATCAAGCTCGAAGTGTGGAATATAGTCGAATACTCTAGGGTATCAACAAGGATTCTGCTAGCTTTTAATGCTACCTTTCTTACTCTCATTCCAAAATGTGAAGGAGTTGATTCTCTAGACAAATTCAAGCCCATAAGCCTATGCAATGTCATTTACAAAATCATAACTAAGGCAATTGCAAATAGACTCAAACCCCTCCTACCGGGCCTAATCTCCCCTAAATAGTTAGGTTTGTTGAGGGTCGACAAATAACATATGGCATTATTTTGATCCATGAGATGCTTCATTCTATAAAAGCAAAGAAAATCCTGGGAATGATTGTGAAACTGGACGTATCCAAATCCTACAACACAACCAATTGACAGTTTATTAGAAGTATGCTAACGAATTTTTGGTTTGTCAGAGTGGATTGAATGGATAATGAACTTAGTGTCCTCATCCTTCTTCTCCATTCTTGTGAATGGGGTTCCATCAGGTCTCATTAAGCCATTGAGGGGGATAAAACAAGGAGATCTTTTATCCCCTTTTCTCTTCATCCACAGGGCGGAAGGGTTGGGAAGGTCAAATGAGGGACAACAACGATCTTAGATGGCTAAGAGTTCACTTGACGACAGACAAACAAACCCACCAATAGTTTGTGGACGGTACAATGCTAATGGGTTACCCATCAATCCAAGAAGCACGAAATCTAAAAAAATTTCTTTCCAACTTTGACAAATCCTCGAGTTTGCAAACCAATGACCAAAAATCTCAAGTATTCTTCTTTAACACCCCTCGAATATCAAGAAGGAACATATGTCAGATATTGGGCTTCTAGGAGAGCTCCCTTCCATCCAAATACCTAGGAGCCCCTTTGGTTAATTCAATTTCCAAAAAGGGATCCTAGCAGGAATTGTTGCATAGTTTGAAAAAGCAGTTGAAAAACTAGACTCTGAGACCCCTTAATTTGTCTAGTAGATTGGTACTCATGAAATCAGTCCTATAGGAAATGCCGACTTATCTCTTTTCCACCTTGGCAGCTCCAAAGGCCATCTTGAAATAGACAAAGAACATGCAGCGAGAATTCATGTGGAATGGCACCAATGAAAGGTGGAAATGGGATTTGGTGAAATGGGAAACAGCATGCACCCCTAAACACCGTGGGGGTTTAGGCCTCTGGGACCATGAACATGCAAATGTGGTAATTGGGGCCAAGATGTGGTGGAGATA
This sequence comes from Pseudotsuga menziesii, assembly GCA_001517045.1. Taxonomy (NCBI): domain Eukaryota; kingdom Viridiplantae; phylum Streptophyta; class Pinopsida; order Pinales; family Pinaceae; genus Pseudotsuga; species Pseudotsuga menziesii. Next base: position 522,572 of record LPNX011009543.1, read on the forward strand.
GGTCACCCACGCTCGAGAACCTTGGGTGAAGATGTGGAATATTAAGTATGCTGAGGGATGGGGTAGAAGAGATCTTATATGATTCTCAGAAGATACTCTTGGATCCCACATATGGTGAAGATCATGGTTGGGAAGGAGGTTGGTCCAGGAACATAGCTTTTGGGAAGTAATGAATGGCCAAACAACACGGGTATGGGAGGACTCACAACAACAATTACCCCCGCTCAAGTAGGGAATGGATTCTCAATGAATCCTAGAAGAAAGTATCACCCATGGAATTAGTAAGTTCAAAGACATATGGAGAAACCTAGTAGACAATCAGGAATTCCAAGTATGGGAAGAGAGGGAATGGTGGGAACATCTTGGTTTAGGGGAGGAGGTGGATACGGTGGAAGAAGCCCTCAATAATAGGCGTATAAGAACGCACCCAAGGGAAGACAAGTTCTGATGGGGATATGGACAAAAATGTTCCTTCATAATGAATGAAGCTTGTGACATTCTGACAGCGGACAACATCCAACCAACAGATAAAAAATGGAAAAAACTATGAAAGAAGAAACTGTGGCCCAAATTACTATATTTAGCTGGATAGTGATACGAAGGGTATCGTTTTATTTTAAGTGGGGCTAAGGGAGCCATTGGAATATTATGAGTAGTATGTATGGATTTAAAGGAATTTGACATGGTTTGGGGAGGAAATGTGGGGATATGACTCCAAATAAATATTATAGGTACTCATGGCCATCAATAATACCTTAAACCACCACCTAAGACCGCTCAAGATTATCCTCGCCTTCAAGTGGGGATACAAGTAGTATTAGAACATTTTATATAATAGGTATGAGTCTCTATGCCTTGAACATGATTGAGGAAGGAAATTTAGGCCTTATTCCCCAAAGTAAATTTATATGCATTTAGGTTAAAGGTCAATGGTATGTGTCTCAGGGCCTTGGACATGGTTGGTAGACAATTCCTGATCCTAATCCATTAAATGCATATTAATGATTTTAGTCCCAAGAATGATTTCTTGAGCTAAAACACATGAATTCTCAAGGGGATATTTGACCTCAAAATGGTGATGTGAACACCATTATGAAATCTTAAGCACAAGTTATTGTTCATAAGACCTTGGACATGGTGAAGGAGGAAGCCTAGGCCTTAGTCCCTAAAGGGCTATTTTGTGTTTCCAATGCTAATAACAATGCCTTGGAAAAACACAAATGGACTCTCAAGGAGATCCTTCACCTTCAATAGAGAATATTGGAACCGTTATGGTATTTTGAGAATTATGTGTAAGTATTGGGACCTAAACCAAGATAGAGTGATGAAACATTAGACTTAGTCCTAAAATGTAACCTTTGAAACTCAAGGGCCATGAATAAACACTTAAACCACCACACATGGCCTCTATGTTGGAAATATTGCTTATACGTTGTAACATGGAACAATTATAAGGTTTTTAGAAGTAAGGATGGGTCATGGGACCATAGACATGGATAAGACAGGAAACTAAGACTTCATAGGGGTATCCACTGTTCTATAGATCTGAGTCTTGTGTCCTTAGGGCTTTCATCAAGTTATGGAGGATACATGAACCTTTTCCCCTAAAGGAATCTTGTAGTCTTTTTTGTAGGTGCTGCTGTTTACTGCCTATGATTCTTAGAGGCTCGATGAGAAACTCCATATAGGGGTAAGATGTTTGCCTCCACCTAGAGGCTTGGATTGGATTAGAAGCAGAAAGCTTTATAATTTCACACATTGTTTCCCTTTTAATGCAAAAGATGGGTATTTTGTTATGTTTTCCAAGTAGTTGGCTATATTAAGAGTAATTTACAGTCTCTGTCTACTTGGTTTTCGAGTACCAACTTGATCACCTAGAGGCCTGGATTGGATTAAAAGAAGAAAGCTTCAGAGTATGTAGGAGACTCATATGTTCACTATTATCAAGTTGAGAACATGATGTCATGTTAGTAGTTTTGTTTATGTTGAGTTACAATCCAAATCTATGAATAAGTCAAGCTGTCATTAATGCTTAGTGCAGTAAAGACAAAATCAGGATTATACTTAAGATTGAAGTGTTTGAGGACTTGGTTCTCAAGCTATATTTTTTCATAGGCAATTTCACCAATAAAAAGGGAGATAATTCTAGAGTAAATACCAAAATTTTGAGTAGCAAAGTGAGTGGTTATCATTGGATATGTCACTTGTCTTCTAAGATGCTTCATGATTCACAAACTCTGCATTTGTTTGAAGTTGGGACAAAGAATACTGGTTGTCTTATACTTTAGATCTCAAGTGTTTTTCCCTTGTTTCGTTTGACATGTGTGAGACTCTTAACTCCTGTCGTTAGGTTAGTGTTTGGAGATGACTCATTCTTAGAGAAATCCTCTACAATGGTCTTTGGAGTTATTCAATAATCTCATAAAACAAGACTTATCACTAGGCTCTACAATGATATTATAAGTTGGGATCCCTAGGCTCCAATGGTGATTAAATCCCCAATCCCATGTTGTTGGGTGTTCTCTAGAGAGTATAGTGGGAATATCGGAGAAGAGAAAGAAAATACTGGTCTCTGAAGAGGAATTTCAGACCAAAATAATAGGATAGGGGCATCATCCCTTCTTCAGCTCCTGTATGCTCTGATTGGATTGTAACTTTGATACAAGTATGTAGGAAACAAGGTTTAAAGTAGATGTTTGCAGATGTTAGACCTTGATCTAAATTGTATATTTGTGTGGCTTTAGAAAGCTGATTTTGTTTGCATTGTTGGTTTTACACTATAAGGATTGAATTTGTTATCGCTCCGGTCCTTCATAGAATAATAAAGTGGGTTGCTTAGCTTTTCTTTTGACAGGTCATCCTGGTTTTAGAGTAAGCTAACATGATAATCTCTGTTTTTCAGGCATACTCCTGCTCTTCTATTGAATTTTACAGTTAGCAAGGGCTTTCACATGCATTACAAAAAGCTTGATTTTGGTATTGGGTTATTGCAAATGAATGAAGACAGAGAAAGGAATTGATTCTTAGTACTACCTATAATATTTATTAAAAACCTCAGGAGAAAGAATGAGGAAGACATGATGAAATTCTAGAACCTTCTAATTGTGGCTTCCATGCCAGTTGTGAAGAATTTTTTGATAAGTGGTCTGGGAGTTTTTTTGTCAACTTAGTATGCTGATGTAATAACTGAAGATTCTCTGAAACATATAAATAAGGTGAAGGATCGCAGGCTTTGAGATTTTCAATATTCATACCCCATACCCCTACTTGCATGTGTATCTGCAAGAAAAACACATGCCAAGATCAAATCAAAGTGAAGTGAAGCAAAAAGATGAGTAGGTCAACATTATTTGATGAAATGAAAATATATAGTACTAGCATACCCCATACCCCAAAGCTGGGAAATGAAACAACGAAAACAACTTAAGAATTTCGGTATGTCTAAAATGAACGAAAGGTATGTTTAATTTCCCCACTTTGGGGTGTTTCGTATTTAGAATATTATATAAGTAATGCTAAGGGGTGGCAAGTGCAGGGTTTTTTTGGATCTTGATGGAAGGGAAGAAATGAATTTTTCATGGGTATAGGTGTGGCAATAGGTAACTAGGTTGAAATATACACCTTCCTTCTATGTACATAAATTGTGTAGAGTCTTCAACTACAATAGATTATAGTTTTTAGAAACTTGTTTCTTGTCATAAAGCATATAAAGGGGAAAAAACTTAAGAAAGGGAATATTCAATGTAGGAATTATGAGTATTAATTGGAACCTTCAAAGTCCTAACGATGTGAAACTTATGCACCTCACGCATCTCAACAATTCAGTTGCAAATCAACTTGCCAATGATGCAATCAAGTTAGACAAGGGAATCATAGTGTAAAATAGAGACGCCACAAAAAGCTGGTCACCTTAGAAAGTTCAATTTGGTTAGGTTTGATTTCATTTAGATTGCAAATGTTTGAAGTTAAAATGTTGTTTGGTGATAAATTGAGCATGTGCTCCATTTGGAATCTTCACCCATTTCAATGCACAATAAGTTTTGTCTCATTAATCCCAAGTGAGGGAGCCATTGCACTCACGCAGGGATTCCTCTTCTCATTTCTTCCATCTGTGCTCACTTAAAACCTTATGGCCCTTGGTTTGGATTTGTGAAATGTTAGTGGGATCTCTCTAAAAAGAAAATGTTTTTTTTTATTGAGGTGATGCCTCCCACAATGAAGGATCGTAGGGCGGCCACTTCCA
>LPNX011009543.1:527443-546515 GCA_001517045.1 Pseudotsuga menziesii
AGTTATGTAAAATGCAAACTTTAATTTTATATGAAAAAAGATATTTTAATTATTGAGACAATTTAAATCATATTGTGAAAATAAAAACCATTTTAGCAAAAAAAAAAAACTTTCTTTCTAATTATAGATTTTTTACCTCTAATTACATTAATAAGTGTTTTTATTCTTCACCTAGAATTACAATTACTAATTGATTTTAGTAATTGTTTCAAATTTAAAATAAACAATTATAAAAAATATAAAAATATCTAATAAATTATGCATAGATAAGTAATACAACCTATTTAACTAAAACAATACACTTAACTAGTAACCTATTTATATTTACCAACTATATATTAACCACATATTAGATAAATATACTATTTAAACAATAAAAAATATTAAAAATTAAATAACATCAAACCCAACATACATGTAAAAACCAACTTTGACATTAACAAATTTGGTTGAGTGTAGTTACGACGGGGATAACGTAGCTGAGAATATAAGGTGACTCAACATCCACGGAATGGATGTGATTTTTTTTGGGTTTTATTTTATTGGAGGATTTTGGGGTCAAAATAATTCCACATTATCTTCGTCAATATCTTCCAATAATAAGGACGTAACATCATATTACGGTGCTCGTGCCGTGTTGAGTTATGTGGAATGCAAGAGATCGCTTGTCCACTGCTGCTTCTCTGCTGTAGCTTTAGATTCTCATTTCCATTTGGAACCTCAACCTCACCAGGCGTCGGCTGGCAGAACCCATCATCTCCTCCTGCTCCATGATCTTGCTCTGAATTTGCATTTGCATTGGTATGATATTGATTTACAGAACAACTCAGAATATAAGAACATTGAGGGGTCCGAGCATGAATACATAGACTAATGATATTTTCTTATATTCATTCGGGAATGGAGTTTATAATGAATCTATTGAGAATCTGATACTCGGTGGCGATTTGACTACAAATACAAATGCATCATCATGTGAAATTGAATATCCATCGTCTGAACATCATGGTTGCTACAGTGCAATTAATGAGTTTCAAATTTGCATCTAACAAAATTATAACATGTTAATGGTCACGTCTCTTCGAATAGTTTTCAAAAAATAAATAATCATTTAAAAAATCAGTTCGGATTTATTTGTTTGTAACGTTGAACTTCCACGAGGATTTGCAAATTTCAACAGCAGTACAATTATCAACAAAATTCTTAAATAGCATTTAATATTTGATACGGCCTTCACGTGATGGCTAGTTGTGGGTAATTCGGTGTCCGAAAAAAAATTCCCGCAAAAAAACTATTCATTTTCCCATTTTGTGCGGTGTCTGCAAAGTTTCCCATGAAAACTAGTTATGCATCAGCTATGCATTTCCCCAATTTTATAAGTTAATAATCTTGATTTTTGGTTTCTTGTTCGGAATTTGGTTACTCCACCATTTTGTTCGTGGTCTGCTGGCACGTCTCGTTCCTGCTCTTGGTCTGTCTCCTCTACCCAGCTTGGTCTGTCTCCTCTACCAGCTTCGTCTACACACCGAGCTTGGTGATCACAGGTATGTAACTGACAAAGATGTAGAATTCAATGAATATTTATCTCCACTTCACATATACATGTATTGGCACACACAAGCATAGATAATATAATAGTACTCTTATGCCTGCACTAGTGATGGGTTTGCCGAATAAATAATAGAGCCTTGCTGTGATTTTTGTAGCTAACCCTCGAATATACAAATTCTGGTTTGAAATCTCTCCTGGCATGTCACTCATGCCACTCGTGTTGATTTAATCCATTAGTGATAAAAATGAATAAAACAATACTTTTTAAGAATAGATAGTTTCCATGAACAAAAGCATAGTTTCCAGGAACAAAAGCGAGTGAACTTATCTGCATGAAAGAAAATGCAATTTAAATATTTTTCCTATAAAGTAATAGGATTTGATTTGATCTTCTGCAGGCCAGGCTCAGGGTTCAAACATAACGCCATCCTTATAAGGAAACGCCATCCTTATAAGGAAACCCATGTCTTGAGTCCTGACCATAGCTTGGGAGGTTCACAATAGCCCCTTGTTACAGATATTTTAGTTAAAAACTCTACCAATCAATTTTTTTCTCTGTTACTTCCTTGTATGACTTTAACTTCTTTCCTTTCTAGATGTTATGCTTGTGATATCTGAAGCATCATTACTGACAAAAAGAATGAAGAACGCCTTTGAGCTTTCCAAACTGGAAGTACTTGCACTATGCATCCATTGGATGGATACTTTTTTGACATTTGTATTTATGGATAAGATACCATCATCTTCCATTCACCCAAAAGTTTTTTCTTTGAACTTGAAAGTTTCACAGAAAATCATTTATTTCGCATATGTTACCAATGCCAAGTTGCCAACTTAGGGTTCCTACTAGAAGACAGTGCCTAGGTTGAAAATCAGCAATAAAAATCCTTATTTTTAATTCTTATCTCTCCAATCAGGAAGACCCTATATGGCACATAAAATCTTATTGCTTATAATTGTTACTAGGAATATATAATCCACTAAACTGGCCTCTGATTTTACCCTAGTCTAGAGTAGACTGGACACAGGTCAACTCAATGGCACATAGAGTCATTTGACATTGATCTTACTGAAGTTTGGAGGCCCATCTTGACTGAAAATGAGTGTATAAAATCTTCACTTGAGGTCATATTCTCTTCTTAGAATGTGGCCCTTTGAAAAATTTGATACATGTCCAAAATTCCCATGTTAGGCATGGGGGAAGTTCCACTGACTGCCCTTAATCATGATCCTCTCCATTCTCATCTGACTGCTAGAAGCTTGATGGGACCAGTTGTTGTATCAGCTCGAACATAGGCAGCGTAAGCAAGGTAGCTAGCAGGAGTACTCATTCAACACAACAATTAAGTGATGCATCTTAAGAGCACAAACCAAGCTGTAGGTAGGTCCAACTTACATTTATTCTTCCAGCTAAAGGTTAACAACAATGGTCTGTTAACCCAAGCGAGCAAGTACTTTCTTAAAAGAAGAACCGTTGGAGCGACCTATTTCTGTGAATCTTCGTGAACACCGAAGTCATGTGGAGCAGATCGAGCTAATACCTTAGGTTGTTTATGTTAGTAGTTCGTTGATTCACCCGGGTCTTGTCCGCATCGGGCAAGGATCTACATCGCGATTTGTCGTCGGCTAAGGATATGGAACAACAGGCTTTTTAATAATTATCAAATCCAAGCGAATTCTTCTCTGAGAATATCTCTGACATTTTGTACTACCTTATTACCATTTATAAGGAGCTACCTCACAGAAATTATCTACAACTAGCCTTAAAAAGAATTCCCATTTTTATTTTTTTAATAGTTAAAAGAGGCTCAAGAGGGTCAAGATACCTGGTGATTTTTGGCCTAAATTAAATATTAGAGTATGGCTATTATAACCAGTTTTTTGAGCCTGTGCACTAGTCATTATTGTGGTTGTATGTTCTCCCAGGGATTTTTCCACCTATTGACACCCAGGAATTAGTTGTGTGGCTTCTTTTTGTCTGTTCGAAATCTCATCCTGCCATTTTCTATTATTGCAAGATCTCTTTATACTTGAATAAAGACTAAATTTTTTTGATGGGATAACATAGTTCCAAACTTCCAAGGCTGTATTATGGCTGTAAAATTCAGACGTAAGTAAGTATGTTGGCATGTTTAGCTCTTTTCATAAATTCAACATAAGTATGCTGGCATGTTTAGCTCTTTTCATTGTCATTATGTGAAACTTGGAGGTAACTTGAAATTTCATTATGTTCTATCTCCATGCTAGGACATCATAATGAAAAGTGGTAGGGAAAGTTTGCAAACAAAAAATTCTCTGAAAATTCCTCTCAACATCTCTGGTATAAAAAAGCAAAAGATCATAGAATAACACAAACTTTAATAATTAGAGAATAAATTAAGGGGCGGGTTAAGGCCGAGGTCAATGATTGTGACAAGTACAAGTGTTCTAGAATGAGTGAGCATGCTCTAGTTTTATTGATATTATATTACATTGCTTGGTTATTCTAGCTAATAACAAACATTAATAGGTGTTGATTATATTCTGCTATGAATTCCTCTTCTTTCTCCTTGGTTGATTAGCTTTTAAATTGATAGAGATAGGGATCAATGGATGCCTTGAAACACGACTCATTATGGAACATTGGCCTATGTCCTTATTTAAATACAATTTCATTAACACACTATTTCAAAGGGGCCATTAGCATACTGAATATGTAAAAATTATTTATTTATGGTATATTTTTAGTTTGTTTACGGTATATTTTTAATTTGGAGGTTTTATATTATTGGAGCATTATTTTTATTGTAGATATGATGTAAGTATAAATTTTATATTTACAAAATTTAGTTATATATATAAAATTTAGAATGTATGAATTATTATTTGTTGTCAAATTTACTTTCCTTTATATTTTACTAACTTGTTCATGTGTTATTAAGAAATAAATTTTACAATGCTTCAACTTATCCTCTTTAGTTTCTCACATCTTGATATGTAAACCTACTCCAACATATCCTCTATAGTTTGTGCATGCAAAACTACACACTCATCAATTATCAACAATGATGTGGATAAATTCATTGGTTGTATTTTCAAACCAAGTAGCATTCCCATCCGTGGGGCTCTTTGAGATGATTAGGTTGACTCTCGGTCTTGGAGATGGGTAAATTCAACTGAGTTGGAGGAGTCCCTTCACAAGGTATTTCATTTGTTCTTATGTAACTTTTGTTAGCACACAAGTGGAGGCTTATATTGCTCTAGTAAGAGGAAATAGAAGTGTAATTCAACTCTTGAATTTAAGGCATACATTATTTAATACTATGTCTTTACAAGATTCAACAATTATTATGGTTTTGGAGCAAGGCATGAGAGTTCAATAATATTCTCCATGGTTCTCTAGTAACAACTAAGTAGCCTTAATAGCATTTTTATGATTTGTATTTCTCCATGGTATTTTTGTTATTTATTGCACTATTTTTTTACATGAAAACCTCTGAGACCACATATTTCTATATTTCATTGCACGAGACCAATGTAAGTAAACTTCTTTATTGAATTTGTAGGTTCCAATGTTAGACATAAAAAATCTTGAATATGGAACATATGAATGGTGGCAAATGGATGTATATTTCTCATGCAATCGTTGCTATGGTAGAAGACGCCAAAAATGACATGTCGAGAGTAGCCATTTAAAGATAAATGGTCCTATACAAGGATTTTTGGAGGACGATGAAGAAATGAATATAGAAATTCCCACTAGAATTCAAAATAATAATTTAACAATTGGAAGCAGTAATAGTTTACCCAACATGTGTCCTGAATCCAATGTTAATCATAGCCCCAACAATGAGAACTATATACAGGATGATTGTATGGAAAATGATGGTTCTAATGATGACCATGCACATGTACACGAACAAATAAATATTGAACCCAATGCAAGAGAGATTCTAAATTCAATCAATATAGACTCTAATGGAGAACCTCATGGTAACGACATTCTACATATGGCAAGGACACCACTTTATGCGGGTGCACGATGCTCCATATTGAAAGCTGTGTTATCCCTTCTTAACTTAAAAGTTGTCCATGGATGGACAAGCAATAGTTTCACTAACCTTCTATAGTAAGTGTGTTCTTTTACTTAATGGAAATTTCAATTTCATTCTCAATAAAGGTTTCTAAAAATTTATTGCCACTCTAAACTATTAACTAATCATTGTTGATGACATTGTTATAGGTTGTTATCAAGCATGCACCTTCCAATTAATAGCAAATTGCCTAAATCAAAATATGAGATCATGTCATTAACAAAGGATTTAGGCATGAATGTTGCCAAGTCGTATGATGCATGTCACAATGACTGCATCCTATATTATGGAGATGGCAATAAATCCTTAGATCAATGCCCAGAATGTGGCGAGCAGAGGTACCATACAAGTGCATCATCAAAAAAGGTTGGACGGAAGGTACTTAACCCCATACCTTTAGCCGCACAATTTGAAAGGTTATTTGGATGCAAGGGAATGTCATAGCTAATGGATTATCATGTGAGGGGAAGGAGCACAGATGGTGTTATGAGGATGCCAGCTGATGCAATGGTATGGCGTAAGATTGAGGAGAAGTGGCCAATTTTCAAAGATGAACCACGTAATGCAAGAATATCATTAGCATTGGATGGTGTGAATCCTTATGGAAATCAATCATCAAAATGGTCTACATGTCCAGTAATTGCTATCAACAATAACATACCCCCATGGTTTTCAACAAAAAAGGAACATGCTATGTTGACATTGATCATACCAGGTTATACTTTATGGAAATGCATAGTATTGAGTCCATATGGTAATGGTAAGTAATTAATGATGCAAATAAAAACTTGAAGTTAATTGTTTTGCACATATGGACACATACTTTGAACCTTTAATCGATGAGTTATTGATGCTTTGGCAAGGAATTCATATGCAGGACGTGTCCCATCCTATTGGTTCAAAGATATTTCAATTTCATGCAATGCTTATTTTCACAATTCATGATGCCTCGGGTCTATCATTGTGTTGTGGTGAGTTATACTTTGTGTCAATCACCTTATGTTGTAGTTATTGATTTTATTTATTTCACAATAACACCTTAAATTATTACTTTCAATAATGCATATAAAAATCAAAGGCCTTCAGACAAAGGGAACATATGGATTCCCAGCATGTGGGCCTTTCACCTCATCTAGAAGATTGCGACATCTGGGAAAGACTGTATATGATGAGTATAGATTGTTTCTAAAGCTTAATCACCCATATTGTGTACAAGATAAGGATGAATTTAGTGGGAAGGAGTGCCTTGTCAGAGCACCTTTGAACATGAATCCCAAGAGATGGATGCATGCATATAGAAACACACATGGTAATTATCATGCCGACATTCCTAATGTTATACAATCACATCTCAAAAGAGTGAATTTGGTAAATTTATTATCTTTTTCCTTTGTGATAGGATCCCTTCCTCTAGGAATGAGTCAAAAGACAATATTTTCACAGTTGCCATACTATGAAGACCTACCTATTGTTCACATTTTTGACACAATGCACATGGGTAAGAATGTATCTTCTTGTTTATATAATATGCTATTTGAGAAGAGTTCAAAACCTAGGAAACCACTAAATAAGCTACAAGTGAGGATGGACCTAAAAGAAGCAGGAAGAATGCCTCATCTTTGGGCAGATGATGATGGTAAATTTGTAGATGATCCATGGTCTCTCACAAAGGAGGGTAAAGGGCAGATGATTAAATCCATAAAATCAATAAGATTCCCAACAGGTTTTGGAGTAAATTTTAAGAAGGCATTCACGAAAGGAAATGAACTTTCTAGAATGAAGACCCACGATTGGCACAATTTCCTTAGGGTGCGTATGTGCACAATGGTTGAAATTATCTATATTATATATTATATGCCTTTAAAATTATTTTGTTTTTTTCATTTATTTTATATTTCATGTGTTATTAATCAACTTGAACATTCTATATGCAGTACCTATTACCAGCCAGCCTTCCAAATAATATGGATGGCAACATCAAGAGTACAATCTACAAGCTGAGTAAATTTTTTAGGTATAATGCATTGCCTCTATAAGAAAAAATGTCTCTTTATGTATAATGCAATATAATAGGAAGTTGTTCATCTAAAGTATTTTCTTCCTTTACACAAATTTGGGTTTATATTAGTTATTTCTATTTTAGGTGGGTCACTTCAACTGAGATACACAACAAAGACTTAAAGATGTGGAAGAAAGAAGTTCCCATTCTAATGTGTGACATGCAAAAATATTTACCAACAAGTTTCTTCAATGCACAAGAGCATTACATTGTGCATCTATTGCATGAAATAGAGATGTGTGGACCAGTTCAAACCAAAACAATGTTTCCTATTGAGCGATATTTAAAGGTTTTGAAAAAAATTGTAAAGCAAAAGGCTCGTCCTGAAGGTTCCATGCCTCAAGGGTACTTGTTATTCAAATCAACAGTTTATCTCACCAAATTGTGCAATAAATTAAATATTGAAGGGCCACAAATATGGGACTCAAATCAAAGTGAAAAAGTTGAAGGGCATGTATTCACACGACGAGCAAAAACTAGGGAAATTAAAGGTGGTTAAACTCATATCCATATATGGTACAAGTGTCTAATTTTTTATTATGATGGTATAATGTGTTTTATGTTTGTGATTGTAGGTGCTAATGAAATGGAGGCTTTACTACTATATGTTGCAAGAAATAGTGAGCACACAAATGTATGGAGGGAGGACTATCAAAGGCATCGTGACGCCGAACAAAGACATTGTTACTCATATGTATCTCGGGGTGGCCATAATTCATTGTCATACTCAACAATGATGAAATTTTTTGAAAAGAATTGGCCTCCAGCTATTAGTTTAAAGTATTTTAGGGATAGAGTAGCAAGGGCAAGTAGAGATAATGATGAAAGTGTTACTACATAAGCATTGGAAATTTTAAAGGGGCCAGAAGAGAATAAGGTGACACATTACAAGGGGATTTGGTACAAGTGTCGTCATTATCGTGTTCGAAAGGTAGATGAAAATCAACAAACATTTGAATGTGGCATTGCTGCATATTTTACAATAGATTGTTAGTCACATGTTTGTGATGGAAACTTAAAAACAGACACCTTGCGATACTATGGCTTAGTTGAATATATATTAGAGCTTAACTTTAGATCTTTCAAGGTGGTGTTATTTAATGCTAAGTGGTTTAGAAATATTGTGGTTGGAAATCATCCAACAACATATATGCATGAAAATGGATTTTGTGTCATCAACCATAGTAGGTTTGAGCAAACAGATGAACCATATCTTTTCCCTGACCAATGTGAGCAGATATTTTTATGTTGCCATCCTACAGAATGCTCAAAGTCATTTGTTATTGAGTATAATCCTAGATCAATAAGATCCTTTCAACATTTACATGAAGAACGTCCTATCCTGGAGCAAATGTCATCAGATGATAGCTCAGATGATGAGGCTAATGGACAAGAAGACATGGTTGGACCTTACAATGTATATTCAACTTATTTTGATGATTAATGAGAATTTTATGAATGGTTCTACTTGAAAAATTGTCCATTAGTTTCAAATTAAGGTTGTTTTGGTCTTAAAGTCTACAAGGAAAGGTTTAGGAAACTCATTAAAAGTTCTTCTAACATCCTAAACTTTCAAATTTTTTTTTTAAATTTGTCTTCTAAAGATATTCTAGTGGGTTCAAAATCTTGTTCCTTTGCATTTTTAGAATATTTATTTAGCATATAAGATCCAATTTTCCGTATTACATAATCAATATTTTAACAGTACATAAATTAGGAAAAAATTCTCATATTTAATTATGGTGAAATGTTTATTAATTGAAATATAGAAATATAATAAAACCATTACATGATTTTTATGTCTATTTTAAATTTAGGAACAAGCCAAGGAAATTTTTTTCTATAAATGTATAAATGACGTTTTCAAACTTACTAAGACAATATAACATGATAAGAATGTTATATGTATTATCATTATATTTATTCACAACGTTTTTCTTTTTACTATTAGAAAGCTTAAAGATTTATGATTTTTTTTTCTTATAGAATCAAATTTTTTATTATAAACTTATTTTTTGTAAGTGCAAGTTACATATTGAAGGATGTGTTAAGAATTTTTATTTTCTAAAATAATCTTTGGTTGAAAATATTGTCCATTTTTTCCATTTAACTTGGTGTTACCAATTTTCTTATGGTTTTAGTAAGTATTTTAATTCATTTGCATAATATTTATTTTATAATAACTATTACTCTATTTCATATAGTTAGATAATTGATGTTTTCATTATATATTTAAATTGTACTTGCACTTCATTCATGGACTAATACAATGAAGTGTATAAAACTAACTCTGACTTTTGGGAAATGTGTTAACATTGAATTAGGTTTCTTGCTTCAATATGCGAACAAAAAAACGAGCAATGTGTACTATTCGTACAAAGAGTGTAAATGATGTTATGAGAAACAAAAATTTTGGAGGCACACATATTAATGAAATACCTTCGAAAGGAAGTAGTTTATCTACAACACCGTCGTCACATTCAAATTTGATAGATGATGTATATATACCAGTAGTAACTGATCCTTGCTATAATGTGGATCCTGCATTAGATACTCGTTTTGAAGTGGATAGGTTACAATTATATGAAGAGTGGTTGACTAGAGATAATGTAAACCCATTCATAAGAGATGCAATTCAAGCAGCATACAGCACAACTATCTTTGACAAAGATAATGCAGCAAATACATAAATAGTTGGTGATGATATGCCAAGGTAAATAGTCATTTAATTTCTACTTATTAATTTTAGGTTTCTCATATCATAAAATATGAACATAATAATATATTATACCATATTACATATCATTGTTTCCGAAGAAGGCATTAATGTTGATGGAGTGCAAAATCAATCTCCTCCCTTAAATGAACCAACTATAGCATCTATCGATGCATCTCTTGCACCTCCTTTGAAACATACAAATGGATATTTTAGAGGAGAGGTGAGCAATGGCATGCCATTTACAATCACTGTGAATGAAAAACGGAAAGTGTTAAATGATGAAGCAGGGAGAACATGGAGAGACATACTTCATCTTGAAGCATTGAGATTATTTGGTCCTACAATTACTAGAGATTTTCGTCATCAAGGTAAAACATGACTATTATAGATTTTTTCATAGATTGCATTCTTAAAATATGTTGTGTAAATTTATATGCTTGGCTTAATGGTTTATGTTCTAAATTAAAAAATGTATATATTCTACTCATTGTTGTATTTGCATGTTTTATATACAACATTTCATGTTATTGCTACGATACTACAAAAATTAAAATATCTCATATATATTATTAGCTTTTTATATTTACTTTGCAGAGAAATCCAAGAAGGATGAGTTGGTATCTCATATGCATAATGTTTTTGCAATTGTACCTCCCAAGCAAATTCTCCATAGTGTTGCTGAATATATGAAAAATATTAGAAATGCTTTGAGAGGGGAATTGGTTAGAAACAAAAATATAGTCAAACCACATTTCATAGGAGAAGCGGAGTGGAAAAAAATATTGGAGAAAGTGGTTAATAAAAAAAGAAGGAAATGTGGAACCTTGGTTGGAAAGGACAAAAATGCACATACGGTACAAGCCTCTAGGTTGGCCACACGCCATCGTTTGGGGAAAGGTGGTATGTTGTCTGCAGAAGAAAATTTTGTAAGTTTACTACACTACTATGAATAAACTAAACTTTATGTAAACTTTATTTTTCTTATAATAGTATTTTCTAACAATTTTATTATTGTTTTAAATTGTAGTTGCAAGTATTCAATACTAAAATCTGTGAAGATGATAAAGAATTTGCTTCATGATATGGTGTATCTTCTCTCATCCACCAAAAGATTAAAGAAGGATTTCATCCTATTGCTGGTTATGGGGTAATTCTTCAACTAGAAGTTCTTTGTTCTAAATAAAGGTTCATAATATGAAACAATATATGTAAATGCAAGTTTTATTGAATACAATTTGTAGGTATGTTTATCTTATCTTGTATGTTTCTTAGGCAATTGTTTCAGAGGATGAAAGAGGAGGAAAATTAATTTTGACACATGCTTCAACCTTAACATATGCTCACATGTTGAATATATGGCTTCAAAGGTTAGTTCATTTCAATTATTTTGAAAATCAATAGCTTACTTTAGTTATGAAATGTTATTAAATGCATAACATCTTTATGGTTTTCTACAATTAAGTTAAAGCTATTGTTTATTTTTTTTCTCATTCATTTTTTGTATTTTTATTGTTTAGAGAGGGAAGTCATCATGTTTATAATTTTCTTTATGATTTTGACATGCACGTGATGGGAATATTTGTGAAAAAATTAAGGATGAATAATATCAGCAAGCTTGAAATGAATTATTAGTTTTCTCTCTCATTTTTGTAAAAAACAAATTTTAAAACATAGCCTTCCATTATATTTTTCTTATGGGAATCATTGTTTTATAATTATCAATTATAAATTTTGTTGAAACAACACTATGGTTTTTATTCTGTTTATTTAATGTATTGAATTATTAATTTTTTAAATAATGGATTAAACCAATTAAACTATATTGAAATGTTTTAATAAACATCTTTTATCATTATATATATATATATTTTCTTAAGAAACAAATTTCAAAAATTAATATTCTATATTTTATAATTTTTATTTAAAAATAATTTTTCAAATATAGTCTTCCATTATATTAATTTTATGGGAATCATTGTTTTATAATTATAAATTTTTTTGAAACAACATTACAATTTTTATTATGTGGATTTAATGTATTGAGTTGTATATATATTTTAAGTGATGGATATCAAAGTAACTATTAAAAAATGTTTTAATAAATATCTTTTAACCTTATTAATATATATATTAAAAAAACATAAATCTCCTATATATAGTTTTATATTTTTTTTCACCCCCACATATACATATATGCTGAAAAAAAACACATAATTAATATATATGTTTGGGGTGCAAAACACCATAAAATAATAAATGGTATATATATATATATATATTCACTATTTATTATTTTATTGTGCTTTGAACCCTAGACATATATATTAATTATGTGTTTTTTTTCATCATTTATTATTTTATGGTGCTTTGCACCACATACAATATTGATTATAATAATAATAATATTTTTGTTGTTTTGCACCATAAAATCTTGATCCATGTTGGATTGGTTTTGGTGGTTTGCATTATAAGATTTAAATCCACCTAGAATTGGTTTTGGTGTTTTGCACCATAAAATTTAAATCCACCTAGGATTGGTTTTGGTGGTTTGCACCATACACCATGTAATGCCACATGTTCATATAACACTAAAATCAACTTTTTAACTAACACCACTTTTGCACCATAAATATTAGCACCAAATGGGTATCCCCACAATAACACCACTTTTGCACCACTATTTGAAAATTGAGGATTTCTCAAATCCTTTACAAATAGTGGTGCTAATGTGAGGCTAAATTGCCCTTTTTCTTGTTGTGTTTGCTTACACCAAAACTTGCATATGTTGATGAACATTTGAAACCCAACACAAATTTGAAACCTAGCACAAGGCGGTTTGCTTACACCAAAACCTGCAGACATTGATGAACATTTGAAACCCAGCACAAGGCCCTATCACCAGAGTGTTGATGAACATTTGAAACCCAGCACAAGGCGGTTGGCTTAGCATTTGAAACCCAGCTCAAGGCGGTTTGCTTACACCAAAACCTGCAGATGTTGATGAACATTTGAAACCCAACACAAGGCAGTTTGCTTACACCAAAACCTCAAGATGTTGATGAACATTTGAAACCCATCACAAGGCAGGTTGCTTACGCGGAAACATGCAGATATTGATGAACACTTGAAACTGAGCACAAGGCCATATCACCAAGAGTGTTGATGAACATTTGAAACCCGGCACAAGGCGCTTTTCTTACACCAAAACCTGCAGATGTTGATGAACATTTGAAACCAAGCACAAGGGGGTTTGCTTACACCAAAACCTGCAGTGGTTGATGAAGATTTGAAACCCAACACAAGGTCATCAACCCAACACAAGACCTATCACCACTAGTGTTGATGAACATTTGAAACCCAACACAGATTTGCTTACACCAACTTGCAGATGTTGATGAACATTTGAAACAGAGCACAAGGAAGTTTGCTTACACCAAAAGCTGCAGATGTTGATGAACATTTGAAACCGATCACAAGGCCCTATCACCAGGAGTGGCGGTTAGTCCACTTGTTCACCTCTGGTGTAGCTCGAGGGAATTGAACATGAGACAGATGCTCTGAGATCATGTAGGTTTGTCATTACACCAAAACCTGTAAAGGTTGATGAACATTTCAAACCGAGAACAAGACCCTATCACCAGAAATGGCAGTTACTCCACTTGTTTTATATTCCAGATGTGAAACAGTTATACCAACGAAACTTACACAACCCTTGCAGGTTCCTTTTTATTCAACCAGTCCATGCACTTTGCGGCTTTCCACAAATGTGCAACAGAGTCTGTGTCTCTGGAATTCTGTCTGTCCAAGAACGCCGACGGTAAGAGCGGGCCTACAGTCCGACTCAGAGCTATCACTCGCACTGAGTTTATTTCTTCCGATTCGAGTTCCTCAAACGAATTTCCAAGTATCCACGTTGCCTCTGATAATGGATCAAATTGATCCATTGCTAATCGCAGAAGAAAGACGTAGACATTGGAAGGTTGCAGAAAGCTCTGTAAGTCCGATACGTTCAGCTGCGGCAATCCGGGAATTCTATCTCGTCCATCGTTTTCCCTGTTTCATCTGTGGCGATAGCTGCACACGAGAAATAGGGATTGAATTATAATCAAAACAGAGAAATAAATTGGAAAATTGACAAAAAGCTGAAAGCAATATTGGGAAACGAAGGCATACGGAATCCTCTGCTAAAATGGTAATAGATGGAGTAAACTGCAGAGGATTGTGTCCTGAAAAAGGCAAGAGGAATATTAAACTTGTTTGCAACTTCCGGAACCCAAGGAAGGAAGGAGTCGTAGACGATGCAAGCGTTTAGCCTTTCTAGGAGATTTGTTAAGGTGAGTCCTCCCATCTTGCGTAACATCTGCATCGCCATTTCCAAGTTGTTGGAGCTGTCGAAAACCAGAGGAAGTCCGTCTGAGATGGTTTCATACTGAACTTTCGTTTCCTGAGAGGAGATTGAGATTGATCCATCTTGTGCCTCTAAAATGTCCTTACGGTTGGCCTCTGACATCACAAATGTGACCTTCATCTTTTTTTTGAGACGACCCTCTTGGCGAATTGCAGCATTGGACTCATATGCCCTTGCGCTGGATACGGCACCACCATAATGCGTCGAATCTTGCTATACTCCTCCTCCCTTGCTGAAAATGCCATCCTCCTAAATTCCAACGACTGGCAACGAAAAATTAGTCCACAGAGCCTCAAAATATTCAAAACACTAAGACTGCACGTTGCTCTTCATGTGTGGCTGATTTATTGAGAGAAAGCTCTACATTATTTCACTTAGCAGTCCATTTTCCGCTTTTGATTTTTAGTTTTCATTATTCCGCTTTTGATTTTTAATTTTCAGGTATTGAAAGGGAAACCTGTAAAGACACTTGTTTTCTTATCATGTAACTATTTGTTTTTATTTGTCAGAACACTTTTGTCTTATCATGTAACAATTTGTTATGTCATCCTGATATATATGAATGATATATATTCATGAGTATTATTTCATTTTGATATGGTAAAATTTTCAATTTTTATAAAGTTTGTAATATTTTTTATTAAATGTAATTAAAAAAATATAATTATTGGAATGTTAATTGATTTTTGGATATTTAAGTGAGTGTCTTGATTTTTATTTCTCAAATTGACCGTTGGTAGTGTAAGCCTGAAATTTTCAACATATATACTTAACCATCATAAATTTTATAATAAAGTCTTAGTATATATATACTAAAACTTTATTATAAAATTTATGATTGTTAAGTATATATTTGGATGGGGTTCGAGGCATTAAAAATGGATGTGTTTCAGGATCTTAACCATTGGCATGTCTTCACCTTTAACCGTTTGCATGGCAGGCCAGAGAATGGAGTTGTTCTGGAAAAAAATCTGTTTTCTACATTACTAAAATGTTATTGTCTTTGCATGTTAGAAACGTTGACAAGTGCAGTCTGATAGTTGTAAGCTTTATCTTTTAACGTTGATAGGATTGAATTTTACTAATGGGAATTAGGATTGACACTTGCAATTGTCAGGATTGAACGTCCTCTAGGTTGCACACTTAGCTAACTGTGCAGTGAAGTCCGTGCTAAGGGTCTTATAGCTCCCCTCCCACCATGATAAGGCCCCTTTCTCTTTATCATCTTAAAACTCGCCCTTGGATCCTACTGTGTGCTTCCAACATCTCTAGCATTTGCTTGCTTCTTTTCGACTTCTCCCAGCTTTACAACATATAAAATGATTTGCGGTTGTTTCCAATCAAGTGTCAGGATTCGAAACCCTGCTTTTGGAGACCGACGACGCCACTGCTTTTGGTATGAAGAAAAAATTGACGACAATCTTAGCTGGTGTTTCGTGTTAAATAGGTAAATTTTGTAAACCTACGAAACTTAATTGTAATAACTTACAATCAATTTTCGCACCGTAAATATTTCCAAGCTTGAATCTGGATATATATATAAACAAGTGTTTTTTTCACTAAATAATAAATATTACTGTCTTGGCAGCATTCCTCATACCAGAGTGAGCAATTACGAGGATATAGCATTGCAGTACACTTTCTAGAAATATAAGTAGTGCACTATCTAGAAATATATAAAATATAGATTGTGAATTACCTTTTCTATGAACGTCAATAATGCTTGAACGTCAATAACGCTTGCTTGCTCTTGCGGACAGGCGCTTGTTATAGACAGAAAGTTGGAAAGCGCAAAAGTGGATGATTTTATATATCATAAATTACTAGTGCATTCAACGCTCTTGCCAGTTATTTGCCATCCTTTTTTTTAAACAACAAATTGATTATTTTCTTATGTAAAATTCCAAACTAGAGTTTCAAAAGTTTTAGAATATTTAACTTCTTGTTTAATTGCATTGAATACTTGTTCCATGGAGAGGAGAAATCCCCCGGTAAACTTATTGTTTAATTGCATTGAATACTTGTTCCATCGAGAGGAGAAATCCCCTAGTAAAAGAGCGAGGTTGACAACCCGGTACGGTCAAGATTCGATCGAGGCAATTCCATGTCGTCTCTAGGTTTAAGTTGAATTTCCATATGTAACAATAAAGAAAATAAATCGATATAGACTATGATTTATCAACCAATTTGTTGCATAGTTAATAAATAAAGGGGTATATAGTGGGTTTGAAATCTATTGGGTGTGTTCGCTAATAATATATTGAAGGGTGGAGGGTTTATATGTTGGGAGTTGCGTAATTCTGATTTTCAGGTTTGCAGAAGCTCCTACAAATCTTCCTTTATGAGTCATTGAGGCTTTGTTGTCAAGTGATGAATTGCAAGTTGAGTGGGAAGATGCATTGTTTGATTTTGTAATACAATGGGCCAGAAAACATTATGGCAATGTTGAAGAAAGGAGAAAAGTTTTGATCAACAAAATATGCTAGTTAATACGTTTTCCAAATATGAGCCATCACAAACTTAATAATGTTGTTTCTTGTAGTGACTTGGGCACTGTATGTTCCTTAAAGGTAGCTTGAAAGCGCAGGCACAGGCACCAAACAAAAGGTGACAACAAAATGTATATAAAACAAGTGGAATAAGCAACAAAGTTGCTTAGTACCTGCCTCCTAAGAAGAGATTGAAAATATATAGCAATAGGATAATTTTGCTATAAAAATATATGATAAAACATATATAATTACAATTTGAAAGAAATTAAAACAAAAATGAATTAAAAAATGTCCATTTAAATACGATATAGGTTATTGCAATGTAGCATAAAACAAGCATATTCAAGCTTCCTTACATACTTCTAGTAATATTCTTGACTTATGTTATAAAAATATGCAAGTTTCTTTATAGACTAGCATAAATAGGAAATGAGAAATAATAGCTTATAAGACTATAAATTAATATCATTGTTGTGAGAATAGTTTATTTATATTTTATTATAAATTTATAATGTTATACAAACATGCAAGTTTTTTTTATAGACTAGCATAAATAGGAAATCAACAGAATTCAAGGCTTCTTGAACACAGTAGCCATTTTACGATTTGACCTTTCAACATTTTTTTGTGATTCTAGTTCATATTTTTCCACCCAAATTCTACACAAAACTTACAGGGTTGAAAATCTCTGTCTTCTTTTGAGGGAATGAGCTCTTCCAGGGATGGCATGGCTGTGAATCGTAATTGATGGAATTAGTAGACGTTGATCTGGTTCTCCCAGAGATATTGAAACGACGACAACTTTATGGAATTGTTAGTTCCTCATCATCAAACAAACACGGGAAGCGCATGGCACATACCAGTAGATTTCGTTACCTGAATTTGTTTGGATGTCGAAAAAACAAATTGTCGCAGGGCCATGGTTTGGCACAACCGAATATGTAAGTTGCCATGTAACATCGGGGAAAATGTTAATTATTGGCTAAGGAAACAGCTACCGACTAAATTGACCGACAAGAATGTAAAAGCTAAGACTCTTTAATTAATTGGATCTGAATACGAATATGACACGTGTGCGTGGAATGCAAGAAATTGTTCTGTTGACCTACTTCTCTGGAACTTTCATGACATGATATTTCGCTTCTGTGCACATTTTAGGGTTAACTAGCCAGCGAGAGAATGCTCTAAAGAAAGAGCCTGGCCTGCTAGGGTTCAAGAAGAAAAGAAACAAGGATGCAACCGGCCAAATTAGGACACATGGGGTTTAATCGAGTACCTAACGAGTCAAATTATAACCCTTAGGGTTTGTAACAAAAACAGAATGCGGCCGTGCCAAGCAAGCAATTGTGTTTTCTTTTTGGTTTGTGCTGGTGGTCAGCGACGTGTAAGAATGGAGGATTGAGATAAAATGCTCCGTCGTGGAGTTCCGGCAAGCAGTTTCGCTTCTACACGCCTCTTGCAAATTTAGCAAAATTTGCGTAATCAAATGTTTCACGGAGTTGGGACTGAAGATGATTTGGTGCAGAGTAAAGATCGGAATAGGAATTATGAATTATGATTGACAAAGTCTCCTGCGGCCCCACACTAGGACAAGCGATCCATGCAAATTTTTGGCTGGGAAAAGTATTTTTCGTTTATTAAAGAATTTAAAAATCTTATATATATATATATATATATATATATATATATAAATAAAGTGCATAAGGGACTTTCTTTTTGAGCTTGTGGTATATTTAAAAAAAAATCTAAAATAAGAATGCCCTTTTTTAG
>LPNX011009594.1:0-29306 GCA_001517045.1 Pseudotsuga menziesii
TAGATATATAATGAAAAGATAAAAAATGTATAACATTAAAACCATTCCTTTGCAATTTAAGTATGAACCACTATCAATATATAAAAAGCTGAAAACTACCATTTCTTTTCAATTTCAAGTATAAACCATTATCAATAGATATTAAAAAAGAAGTATAAACCATTATCAATAGATATTAAAAAAGCTGATGAAAAACTATGTGTCAGTCAGACTATACTTTTACCTTTACATTCATGTGAGTATTATCAAATAAGTATTAAAATTGATAAAAAAAATAAATGATAAGAAAAACACATTCACATTTATAGAAGAGAATTCATAATGAATAACTCTACATATAAGAAGTTTATGGAAAAAAATCATATCGAACTCCCTAAGCTATGCATCAACAAAATTTACCAAGTCAATCTCGAAAATGCATAAAGCTGATGAAAAACTATGTGTCAGTCAGACTATACTTTTACCTTTACATTCATGTGAGTATTATCAAATAAGTATTAAAATTGATAAAAAAAATAAATGATAAGAAAAACACATTCACATTTATAGAAGAGAATTCATAATGAATAACTCTACATATAAGAAGTTTATGGAAAAAAATCATATCTAACTCCCTAAGCTATGCATCAACAAAATTTACCAAGTCAATCTCGAAAATGCATAATCATTTAAATACTTGGCTAACCAAACCAAAATCATCATAACAGTCCAATTAAAATAATAACAATAAACTAATTAGTTTGCAACTTTAAAGGCACTAAGAATAAGCAAACAAACCAAAATAGTCATAACAATCCGACTAAAACAATGACAATAAACTAGTCAATATGCAACTTTAATAAAATGATGACAATAAACTAGTCCATTTCTTCCTATGCTATAAAAACTTAGAAAGAAGTGTTCCAAGGTCATTGTAGTTTTGACATGTTAGAAGGTCACAAAGGTTTGCATTGTAGAAAATATTATGAGACTACAATCTAATATGGCTGTATGCAGGGAACTCTAAGATAAAGTGGCTTTCATCCTCAATGCTCATAGTCTCACAGAGATGGCAAATCCTTCTCACTCATAGTGTTTTAGGAATCATCCAGTGTACTATTTCACTATGAAGCTCATGAGAGTTCGTTCATATCTTGGCTATATTAATTTTCTTCTTTGAACTAGTTAAAATAGAGAGATACGTTTTATCTTCCAGATGAGGGTTAATGACCTCCTTATAGTATATTAATTTTCTTTTAACCTCTAAAAGTTTCTCACCCTACTTTTCTCTTTAAACTTAGATGTGATAATATTTTTAATGTTATTGATATTTTGCAAAGTGGCATTTTCGCCAATCCCCTAATGGTTTAATCAAGCCATGTCATCTTTATACTAGTCTCTCTTAAGTTGTAGGTGGTCTTGACTGGATTTTAAACAATTTTAGGAAGTCTCTGGTCTCCCATGTTATTTATCATGTGCTTGTACATCAACTACCTAGTTAGAGCAATGCTCTTGATGGGGGGAAGACCCACTTCTAGCAAGAGAATATGGTATGGTGTATTTGTAATGTAACTCGTTAGGACTCTATAACACAATCAACAATTTCCATGTACCATGGAATCTGCGAAGTGCTAGCATGCACATGCTCTTGTCATACAAACAAGTGTTCAACTTACACCTATAGCCACACAAACCAACGTTCATTGGCACAATAGAGGAGTAATTTCCCATTTGAGATTAGAGTTCTAATCATATTGTGGAGACAAGGAAAACCGTTGCAATTCCAAGCAACATCATTCTACAAATTTCAGTTTACTTCAATATGAATGTAATGCACAAAAATTGTCCAAGTTGAGCAACACTTTTCCCATGTCCTGTAATTTGCATGTTCATGATAAAAACATAACGGAAATGCTAGAATTGTGCAATGAATTGCTTCCCAAATTGTTCCATCCATACTCGATTGCTATGGAAAAGTATAAAAACACTTGGCTAATGAATCACCCATACCCATTGAGTTACTAAATCATAATGGAAAGGGAAAAGGATTAACGTATATGAGCAGGGAAATAATCCTCCCATTCAAAGAGTATATTTAAGCATGAGTATAAAGAGAGAGAGTATGTCACCTTTGGCATTAATTTGTCCATCCAAATGGTTGTTCCAACACACAATAAGTTACCTTGTAGTTGAATCCCCAAGACTCGGAAGTGACCTACCCTTCGATACCATTTTATACACACATGACTCAATAAATAGAGAATGTCAAATTCTGGTAATGAATTAAATGCCAAATTATAGTTTTGAACAATAAAAATTAACTTCTACTAGATTTCTTATATGATAATTTAATTTTTACTAAAAAAAAATATAGCTCACAAGCTGTCTCAGAGGTAAAAGCATTCTATCAACATAATATCTCAATAACTATGGGATAATTCTATGAGAATTCCAAAGAGTAATATTTACAGCACTAGGTGTGTTCCTAGTTGGGTTTATGCCCTAGCAAGATGGAAATAATGAAGAAATGACTTCACTAAACTATATTAGTGATTTCATAGGAAAATTAGAAAGTGCACACATAGTAATCTAATTAAAATAGATTTCTACTTAACATGTGGTTTTCTAAGGTTGTATCACTCAACAAATTCATTACAACAGAGATAGCTTTGTCATTCTGATACAAAACAAAATACTTATCTGGATGAATTGAAAATACTCAAGCGAATGGCTATGGGTGAGGCACATTCCTCCCAACCATAGTCTGTCTTCCTCATAAATCTCTCAGTAAGGTGCCACCCCAACTTGAGACCATGAATCCATAAGGAGAAAGGCGGTAACATCCTCAGTGTTCCTAAACATGGCAACGACAATCTCATACAACCTTATTGCAACATATTTCAACTCAAGGAACCTTTAGCTCTTCTAATCTATTCCACAAGTTATTTCTAGGCACTGTATCGAAATATTCATGAAGTCCACAAAGAAGCATAGGATATTGGATTTATTATTATGGCATTCCTTCGCAATGATCCTAAGTGTAACGAGGTGGTACATGGTAGAGTGATGGTTTCTGAATCCCACATGACCTTTAGCCCACTTAACTTCATTTTCTAGCCATACGCTGATTTTGTTTTCTAAAATTAAATTGTAATCCTTGGCTAAGAGAGGGATAATCATAATGGTCTTGTAATTAGAGGAGTTATTTTTTATCACCGCTTTTAAATATAGAAATAACGAGGCTTTGAGACCAAGGATTAGGGAAACCTTGCTTGACCACAAAATTGAAGGGTTTTTGGATGTGAGGAATGAGGATAGACCCTCCAATTTTTAATATTTTTGCATGATATCCCTCAATGTCCTTATCTTTTCCATTTGCTAGGAACTTGACTGCAAAATTAATGTCCTCTGATGAGAAAACTTCTTCCTCAATAAGGAGGGATTGGATGTTTTTTATAACATCCAAGGATTCGTATGTTTTTTATAACTTCTTCTTCTTATTTATTATTTATAAGCGTAAGTACTTGGAAAGCCAAGCACAACATAGAAATAGATGTTTTCTACCTAGCTTTGACTATAACTTGTACATCATATTTTTATCCAATTGCTGTTATATTAAGTCCTACATACAACTCTAGAGGAGAATAAATTTTGCAAACTAAATCTTGTAATATAATATTACTTATTACCAAGGTAATTTATATGTATTTGTAACAAGATTCATTCGAATGTCACATAAGCAATTAACACCTAAGTCTAGGCGTTGTCATAAGGTATATAAGAAATGTCATTTATAAAAATAAAACTAATGATTTCATGCAGAGTATAATTTCATTAACTTCCTATGTAATTACCAAGTGAAAATGCAAAAGACTACATTATATGGTTATAAGTGAAGTGACAATGCTTTGCTTTTATGGGTGGAAATTTCATTACCTAGATAATAATTATAAACCCAAAACCTTTGCATGTGTTAACACTAATTATATGATCTTCATTTTATAGATACAGATCCTATTTAAGCAAAAATTATAACTATAATACCTTTACAATCTATAATAAGGCATCTTATAATAAAAAGAAATCTAGTGTTTTTCAAATGAGATCATAACAAGGTTATGTAAAACCTCTTTTTGCAGGCTTCACCCAAGGCTCTCGAAACTATAGAGAAAAACCCATATTATCAAAAACAAAGTGGAATCCACATGGTCGTCAGTTATTAGATGGGGTTTTGACATTGGTAAACCCTACTACAAAAACGTTTAACCCAAAAATTTCGCATTGTTTACCCTCCCTCCGCTGCTGTGAAAAATGCCGCAAGTTCATGGCCTCATGGCCTTGATGCCATCGGTTTTGGGTTTTTATTTTTTTCTCTCTGAGGGTGAAGGCCTTTGATCCCAATGGCTAGCTTTGTAAGTGGCCTTAACCCTCGTAACGTCCAAGCCGAATCCTTTGGTTTCTAGTTGTGTGGTCTCTGTTTTTGTACTCAAAGCTTTCCTGGTGAAATTCGTTGACCGTGAGGAGATTAGGTTTCATCGTGGCCTTGGTTGTTGGATTTAAAAATCTCATCGAGGTGTTAGCTTGAGTTTTCTCCTGCCCAGTTGCTAGGGTAAGAGGTTTTTACTTCGCTCGAATTGATGTGTAAACCAAACTACCGTGCGACTGAGGGTAAATTCTCCAGGTAAACTCATTAAATCTGTCTGCAAAAGCTTTATCAATTCTTTACTGTAACCAGGTTTTCTTTTGAATAAAGAACTTAACGTTTCTCCAATTTTAATGTGCAGGATTTTCTACGAGTGCTACTATGAGCTAGGAGGCATAGAATACTTCAAGAGAAAGGTCTCCACACTTCTCGACCAACCGGTAAAGCCTCAGTTTCTTGCCTGAGGTTTCCTTCTGTGATTATGTGTGGTGTTTGGATGATACGGTCTCCCCGAGTTTCGAGCTCTTTTGTCATGGTTGCGTTGAACAAAGCTTGTTTGGAAAGGCCATGTGGCCATGACTTGTTTTTATTTACAGTAAATTTTGGATAGGCCGTGGGCTGTTCTATTTGATGTAAGTTAAATTTATAAATTGGAACAACTGTCTATAACTTGTAAAGGATTTGATAGTAATTAAGGGTGCACAAGTCTGAGTAGGAAAGAGTCTTTGACAGACTTGGACGTCGTGGTTTAATTTTCAGTAATGGAAACTTCAGTTTGTTTAAGCTTATAATTAATGAATTGTTAAAGGACCCTATTGATAAAATTTCCTGTGTAAGGTGATGAACTTGATAAAAGGAAATGGAAAGGTTACGCTGCAGTAAAAGTCCATCATTTTGTTTCTATTAAAAAGAGGGTAATTTGTGGAAATTTAATATGAAAGTTAGTTCTGTTTATCTTTTTAGCATAAAGATTTGGTTTATGTAAATAATAAAAGGAAGGGGGGTTTCATACTACAACCCGAGCTCGACTGTGTAAATTTGATTAGGATTTTTTTAATTTATCTTTTTTTGTTTTATTTTAATATATAATTAATAAGCAGTCTAATATTGTTTCTGTGTAATTTTTATTTAATATAAGGCATTTATAATATAGATATTATAATTGTAAAATGGAGAATTTTGATTATTTAGGATATGGGTTAAACTGTAAAAACCCTTTTATGGAAAGAGGAAACAAGGAAAGTTTTGGTTGACAATTTTCCTTAATTAGGGTTTGTATTTTGTTTAAAAATTAAAACTCTGCATAATCGTTGCTTTCACTTTGATGAGAATGATATCTGAAGTTTTACTGATAGTACTAGTGATAGTATTACTAAAATTACTTAGTTGTTAGTTGCAAAACCTAAGTTATTACTAGAATTTCATTATATTGATTTTAAAATCTAAGTTAATCCTATTTACATTATTTGTTTGTTTTCTATAATAATTAATAATTATAGGTATTAGTTTTAAGCTTTAAAGACAATGTGATTACTATGTTTAACAAGAAACACAGTTACCCAAATTGTGTAGTTACTTTTAATAAACATTCTTTTGTAGTAGTTTATATTTATAATTTTTACAGATGCATTTTAGATAATGGAACTTCTGAAAATAGAGGAATCTATCTGCTAAACATTCCTATAAATATTTAATAGTTGAAAGTAACTAAATCATATTCTTACACTTCCTAATTTGATCTATTCATCATACTTATTTCACCTACTGTACTAGAGTATTGCCTTCTTGAAGGTGGGGAAAAATACAGTTAGGTATTTTTATCCATCGGTAAATTTACACTAACCCTAAATTATTTATTCTAATACATAACTAAAATAGAACTTATAAATCTTAGATCAATAAAAGATTTAACTAACTAACAAATAGTCATATAGATGCATTAAATCCTAAATTTATACATTCCAGATTTCCATACTTGCATAGAGAAATTAGAAATAACATGTAGAACCTGGTAATATAGCAGAGGAGACAACAACTTAAGGAGCCCATTCCTCCCAACCAACTGCTGAAGACAACTGAACTATAAATCTTAGGACCCTTGAGCCTGTCTACTGGTCCACCTAGTTGAAAGCACTGGGTGAAAGAATAGGTTTAGAAAACTCTGTAACTCCACAGAGTAATCAACAGTAATATTTATGCCTGTAGCAGTAAGAACTCGGCTCAAAATAGCTGCACTAGTTCAGTAAATCATCACTTTTCACTCAAACACTTATGCCTGTCCCCTCCATCGAATTTATTGTGCACCAAATTTCACAAGTAAAGAATGAGAAGCCTCAGCTGAATTCAATGGGTAGTTTTATCAACATGCTTAGGTATTTTGGGTCATTTTTTCACTTGATGAGCCACCTGCTCTTGTTCCACTTTCTTGGGGAACATGACCACGAAAATAGGGAAGTTGCCTCCTGCAACAGCTAGAAGTAGTTTGAGGATGTTTCCAAGTGTCAATCTGCTCTAAACCCAACCTATTCCACCAAGTGGCCAATAAAAAACTCATTTAATAGCCTCTTTAAGTTGTTGTCTCATCTTTCATTTATTAATTAATAAAATATTTAACAATTAAATGCAATTATCATCGACCCCACTTGGTCATTAATTACAAAATTTATACTAAAATTAAAACATAATGTCTCCTAAAACATTTTTTTTTTTTGCAATTTGGGGTATGTGACATACACACCCCCTTAAATATAACATCGTCCTCGATGTTATTTTATTCATCGTCCTCAGAGTTTCCCTAGAACAGAATTGGATATGCTGCCCGCATATGACTTTCCAATTCTCAGGTGGCTTCTTTTGGACTAAGGTGCTTTCATTGCACCTTCACCTACCTAATGGTGCGATTTCGAAGCAAGATCTCCCTCCTGTTGAGGATATAATCTGGTTCCACTAGAAAATCTCCTTCGGGTTCCACCTGCACATCATTCCAATTTATAACATGAGTAGCATCATGTACATATTTTTTTAATACAGAGATATGAAAAACATTATGAACATTTAAATTTCGCGGTAAAGCCAATTGATATGCCACTTATCCCATTCTGGACAGTATTTCAAAAGGCCCACAATATCGGGGTTCCAACTTAGCATAACTTCCTAACTTCAAAGAATTATTTTTAGGTCTTACCTTTATAAAAACATGTTCACCCACCTAAAACTCTTTCTGAGTTCGTTTAAGATCTGCTTGACTTTTATGTCTGTCTTACGCAACCTTTAAGTTACCTTGCACCTGTTTTACAATTAACTCCATATCCTTTAATAGTTCAGGTCCTAGTACTAACCTATTAACTGGGTTACTCCATGAGATGGGGGTATTGCACTTTCTACCATACATAATTTCAAATGGGATGTATCTTGCTAAAGATTGGTAGTGATTGTTATAAGCAAACTCTACCAAGTGTAAGTAATCTTTTCATTTACCTGGTTTTTCTCTAACATACCTTCTGAGCATATCTTTTAACACTTGATTCACCCTTTCAATTTGTCTATCGGTCTGGGGATGAAAATATGTACTGAAATTTAAAGTAGTATTCAGGCCTTTAAATAAAGACTTCTAGAAATTGCCCATAAACTTAGGGTCTCTATCTAAAATTATAACTTTTGGTATCCCATGTAAATGAAATATTTGTTTCATGAATATATCAGTAATCATTAGCAGCCTTGTAGGTGGCATTTACATGTATAAAAGGATATTCTTTACTGAGTTTACCAATGGCTACCATTATCGAATCATTCAGATTTTGATTTCTAGGTAGACCTGTAATAAAATCAAGACTAGTTATTTCTCATTTCCAGCTAAGGATGGGTAATGGCTGTAGTAAACCGGTTGGATGCTGATGTCCAGTCTTAACCTGTTGACATTCAAAGCACTTGGCAATGTATTCTGCCAGTTCATTCTTCATGTTTGGCCAAAAATAATCCTTTTGTAACATGGTTATAGTCTTTTGATAACCAGGATGTCCAGAGTAAGGAGTCTTATGAATTTCATTTAAAATCAACAGCTTAATTTTTGGTACATTAGGTATATACAACCTATTTTTATAAAGTATTAATCATTTTTCATTTAGACTATACCCTGTACTTAAACTC
The DNA here is from genome assembly GCA_001517045.1 of Pseudotsuga menziesii. Classification (NCBI taxonomy): domain Eukaryota; kingdom Viridiplantae; phylum Streptophyta; class Pinopsida; order Pinales; family Pinaceae; genus Pseudotsuga; species Pseudotsuga menziesii. Next base: position 8,549 of record LPNX011009594.1, read on the forward strand.
TCAGTTAAATTTTCTGCCACTTTAGTTTGTAATTTTTGATAATTTTCATCCAATTTTACTCCTTCCTCTAGATGTTCTTCTAAATCTGTTTTGTAAGTGCTGATAGCTGCTACAAAGTTCAACCTTGCATTTCTACTTAGAGCATCAATGACCTTATTTTATTTTCCCTTAATATGTTGGATCTCGAAATCATACTCGCTAAGGAAATCTAGCCACCTAGCTTGCCTTGCGTTTAAATTAGGTTGATCCAACAAATATTTTAATCCCTTATTATATGCCATTAACATAAATTTTCTTTTGATTAAGTGATGGTGCCACATTTTCAAAGCATGTATGACGAGAACCAACTCAAAATCATAAGTAGCATAGTTTTTCTCATGAATTTTAAGCTTCCTAGACTTGTATGCAATTACGTGTCCTTCTTGAGTTAAGACCCCACCTAGTCCATCGTTGCATGCGTCAGTGCATATGACAAAGTCCTTATTAGGATCAACAATTCTTAAGATTGGTGCAGTAGTTAATAATGTTTTTAACTTCTTAAAACTTTCTTCACACTTTTGATTCCACTCGAATTTCTTCCCTTTCTTACGTAAATAAGTTATGGGATTTGTGATTCTTGAGAACCTCTCAATGAATCTTCGATAGTAACCTGTAATCCCCATGAATGATCGCATATCAGTCACATCCTTTGGAACCAACCATTTCTCAATTGCTTTTATCTTTTCTGGGTCAAATGAGATCCCCTCTTTAGTTATTACATGGCCCAAGTATTGTATTTTATATTTAAAGAAATCACACTTACTAAATTTAGCATAAAGGTGATGTTCTCTTAACTCTTGTAAAACAACTTTTTAAGTGATCCTTGTGTTCTTCTTTAGAATTAGAATAAATTAGAATGTCGTCAATGAATACCACTACCAATTTATCAAGATACTTATGCAATACATTATTCATTAAGAACATGAAGACAGTCGAGGCATTAGTAAGCCCAAATGGCATGACAACAAACTCATAGTGACCATATCTGGTCTTAAAAGCTGTCTTAAAAATGTATTCATCTTTGATTCAGACTTGGTGATAATCAGATCGTAAATCAATCTTTGAAAATATAGTTGCTCCGCGCAGTTGATCAAACATGTCATCTATGCAAGGCAACGGGTATCTATTTTTAATGTTCATTTTATTAAGTTGATGGTAGTCAATGCATAAGTGTAGAGTACTGTCCTTGTTTCTAACGAAAATAACAGGTGCTCCCCAAGGAGACACGCTTGGTCTTATATACTTTTTATCAATAAGTTCCTTTAACTATGATTTTAATTCATTTACTTCCAATATATTCATCCGATAAGGGGCTTTTGAGCTGGGCATTGCACCAGGTACCAACTCAATAGTGAAGTCCAACTCCCTTTTTGGAGGCAGTCCCATAATTTCTTCTGGAAATACATCCGAGTACCCCCTTAGGATTGGAATATCTTCCAGTTTTAATTTATCTTCATTATTAATCTGTTCTTCGTCAGTTACAGTTATAGCAAAGGATTTACAACCCTTCCAAACAACTCTCTTTAATTATAAGGCAGAGATTTGTCTGATAGTTGTTTTCCTAGGAATTCCTGTTACGGTTACTATTTCTCCTTCATTATTTACGCATGTAAAAGTTTTATCAAAACAGTTGAAAACTACTCTATGCTTTTCTAACTAGTCAATACCAATTAACATGTCATAAGAGCCTAAAGGAAGTACATTTAGCTTCCGAAGATGTTTCAAACTGATTCATAATTATAGTACAGTCTTTTACAAAACTAATCACTTTTCTTTTTTCTCCTGTAGCTAGTTGAACTAACCATGACTTTGCAAACTTTTCTACTAATAAATTGCATTTTTCTACTAAATTATGAGAAACATAACTCAGGATAGTCCCTGGGTCAATTAAGATACAAATGGGTGTTTGATTCATCTTACCTTCTACTTCCACGATGGAAGTTTGATAATCAGCCTGCTTGTTTTCCAGCGTCGCGTTGATCCTGGGCATTTCTCTTGCTAAGTCACCAATAGTCATCTCCTCCTATACTATATGAATGTTGCTAACAGTCTTCTTTCTGTTAGGGCAGACTGATGCATAATGAGGTCCATTAGAATCCCAACACTTTATTGGTTCTTTAAGTTCATTATTCTTAACGTAGTTGCTGTGATTATTAGTAGGTTCTTTATTTCTAGGGCCATTAGGGTTTGACTGTGAGTTACCTTTATTTCCTTGAAAATTCTTAGTAGGAAAGTTACATGTGTTATTATTCCTAAAGTTGCGGCTAGATATGAAACCCTTCTTCTTCTATTCAAAATTATTAGACCTCTTAGCCTTTTAGTTTGGCATACTTTTCCTTTTTCGGTTTTGTTCATAGCAAAAATTTGCCTTTCGCATGGCCTCCTCAAGGGTTTTTGGATTGTCGTATTCAATTCTAAATTTAATGTGAACAGGTAAACAACTTAGAAACTGCTACACCTTAGGATTCTCATCCATAATGTAAAACATGTAACGTAGTAAACTTAAAAATTTACTATTTAATTCCTTCATGTTCATAGTTCCCAACTTTAGTTCATAGAATTTTTTAGCTCGCTCTTCATAATATTGTTCTGACAGAAACTTATTTTTAAAGTATTTCTTAAAGGTACTCCAGTTAATTTTCTTTTCTTTAATACATTTTACTCGTTTTAAATCCTACCACCAGATATCTGCCTTTCTATTTAAGTTGTAAATGGCCATTCTTGCTTTTAGCTTGTTGGAGTAATTATAGATTTGGAAATACTTTTTCATTCTAGACAACCATGCTTCAGCTTCCTCTCCTTTCTCATTTTCACCATTGAAATTTGGTGGTTTTATCCTCGTAAATTCTCCCGAAATTTCCTCATAAGGATTAAATTTTCTTTTCCTAGAATGGTAATTATCCTCACTGCTATCACTAGAGTACTGGCAATTCTTCCTGTATGAGTGACCATAAATTTCAAAGGATGAACTACTTTCAATTTTAGATTGTTTGGAATTTTTACTTTTATGTTGGTAGGACGTATTTTCGGATCCTATCAGTTTATATTTTCCTTCACTTTGAAATTTTTCCATCACTATCTGGTTCAGCTCCTCTTGAGCTCTTAGAATTCTTTCATTCTCTTTTTTAACTGTTTCGATTTCAGTTCTTAATTATTTAGCAATTTTTAATAATTCTGAAGAATTGTTAGTTATCTCTTCCTTAACCGGTTCTCTTCTAGAATTACTTTGTTCTTATAACGCGGACTCTTCATCTGCATATTCCTCGAGTCTTTCCATACCTACAGTTCTAGCTCAAAAAAAAATTCTGGTAATAACATTTCAAAAAGAAAAATAATAATCAATATGCATGCATTTTATCTACTGTCTGTCTACGCAGGTTGATCCGCATTCAGGCGTGTCTGAACATGTGCTCTAATACCACATGTAATAATCCAAAATTTCATAAAAATTTTAAAATTTTCTTGCAACATTTAATGTTTAAAAACATTGATGACATGGGTAACTTAACCACTAACAGTCATCATTTTAAAGGGTTTAATCTAGAAACTAAAACTAATTCCTTTATTAATTTTTTATAACTGCATACTTCACTATCTGCATTCATATTTAAGTATTGAAAGATTGATTTAGTAAGAAAAAACATCTGAAATAGTTTGAATTGAAACAAATGTTTGTTTATTATATACTAAATTTTGTCTTCTACTTAATTGAAGGAACTTCAGTTCATGTCCGAGGCTTACTTATCTTTTTAGCTAATGCAGTGAAGTGATGATTCTTGTACAGGTCTAATTACAGATAAGACGTTTTGTATCCCAGTTTCAAGATCCATATTTAATTATCTCAAATAGCAAAGTAAATGCTAGAATATGTATTTAGTTTACAGCTTTGAGAAAAAGAAGGTATCGTCAAACTTGTATCTTTTCCAAGTATTGAAAATTGTTAAGTTGTTACTCAACGTTGAGGTCTAATTTGTTAGCCTTCATATTCTTGGTTGAAGGACCTAAGGTTTGCCTATATATTTACTTCTTATTTATTATTTATAAGCGTAGGTACTTGGAAATCCAAGCACAACATAGAAATAGATGTTTTCTACCTAAGCTTTGACTATAACTTGTACGTCATATTTTTATCCAATTGTTCTTATATTAAGTCCTACATACAACTCTAGAGGAGGATACATTTTGCAAACTAAATCTTGCAATATAATATTACTTATTGCCAAGGTAATTTATATGTATTTGTAACAACATTCATTCAAATGTCACATAGGCAATTAACGCCTAAGTCTAGGAGTTGTCATAAGGTATATAAGAAATGTCATTTATAAAAATGAAACTATTGATTTCACACAAAGTATAAATTCATTAATTGCCTATGTAATTACCAAGTGAAAATGCAAAAGTCTACATTATATTGTTATAAGTGAAGTGACAATGCTTCGTTTTTATGGGTGGAAAGTTCATTACCTAGATAATAATTATAAACCCAAAACCTTTGCATGTGCTAACACTAATTATATGATGTTCATTTTATAGATATAGATCCTATTTAAGCAAAAATTATAACTATAATACCTTTACAATCTATACTAAGGCATCTTATAATAAAAAGATATCTAGTGTTTTTCAAATGAGATCATAAAAAGGTTATGTATAACCTCTTTTTGCAGGCTTCACCCAAGGCTCTCGAAACTATAGAGCGAAACCCATATTATCAAAAACAAAGTGGAATCCACGTGGTCATCAGTTATTGGATGGGGTTTTGACATTGGTAAACCCTACAACAAAAACGTTTAACCATAAAATTTCACATTGTTTACACTCCCTTTGTTGCTGTGAAAAATGTCGCAGGTTCATGGCCTCATGGCCTTGATGCCATCGTTTTGTTTCTGAGGGTGATGGTCTTCGATTCCAATGGCTAGCTTTGTAAGTGGCCTTAACCCTCGTAATGGACAAGCTGAATCCTTTGGTTACTAGTAGTGTGGTCTCTAGTTTTGTACTCACAGCTTTCCTGGTGAAATTTGTTGACCGTGAGGAGATTAGGTTTCATCGTGGCCTTGGAGGTTGGCTTTAACAATCTCATCAAGGTGTTAGCTTGAGTTTTCTCCTACCCAGTTGCTAGGGTAAGAGGTTTTTACTTGGCTCGAATTGCTATGTAAACCAAACTACTGTGCAGCCGAGGGTAAATTCTCGAGGTGAACTCATTAACTCTGTTTGCAAAAGATTTATCAATTCTTTACTGTAACCAGGTTTTCTTTTGAATAAAGAACTTAACATTTCTCCAATTTTAATGTGCAGGCTTTTCTACAGGTGCTACTATGAGCTAGGAGGCATAGAATACTTCAGGAGAGGTCTCCACGCTTCTCGACCAACCGGTAAGCCTCGGTTTCTTTCCTGAGGTTTCCTTCTGTGATTATGTGTGGGGTTTGGATGATACGGTCTCTCTGAGCTTCGAGCTATTTTTCTGTGGCTGCGTTGAACAAAGCTTGTTTGAAAAGGCCATTTGGTCGTGACTTGTTTTTATTTACAGTAAATTTTGGACAGGCCGTGGGCTGTTTTGTTTGATGTTTTAAATTTATAAATGTGAATACTTGTCTGTAACTTGTAAAGGATTTGATAGTAATTAAGGGTGCATTGGTCTGAGTAGGAAAGAGTCTTTGACAAACTTGGACATTGTGGTTTACTTTTCAGTAATGGAAACTTCATTTTGTTTAAGCTTATAATTAATGAATTTTTAAAGGACCCTATTGCTAAAATTTCCTATCTAAGGTGTTGAACTTGATAAAAGGAAATAGAAAGGTTACGCTGCAATAAAAGTCCATCATTTTGTTTTTATTAAAAAGAGGGTAATCTGTGGAAATTTAATAATAAAGTTAGTTCTGTTGATCTTTTTAGCATAAATATTTGGTTTATGTAAATAATAAAAGGAAGGGGGGCTTGTTACTACAACCCGAGCTCAACTGTGTAAATTTGATTAGGATTTTTTTAATTTATCTTTTCTTGTTTTATTTTAATATATAATTAATAAGCAGTGTAATACTGTTTCTGTGTAATTTTTATTTAATATAAGGCATTTATAATATAGATATTATAAATATAAAATGGAGAATTTTGATTATTTAGGATATGGGTTAAACTGTAAAAACCATTTTTTAGAAAGAGGAAAGATGGAAAGTTTTGGTTTATAGTTTTCCTTAATTAGGGTTTGTATTTTGTTTAAAAATTAAAACTCTGCATTATCGTTGCTTTCACTTTGATGAAAATGATATCTGAAGTTTTATTGAAATTACTTAGTTGTTAGTTGCAGAACCTAAGTAATTACTAGAATTTCATTATACTGATTTTAAAATCTAAGTTAATCCTATTTACGTTATTTGTCTGTTTTCTGTAATAATTAATAATTATAGGTATTATTTTTAAGCTTTGAAGACAATGTGATTACTGTGCTTAACAAGAAACACAGTTACACAAACTGTGTAGTGACTTTTAATAAAAATTCTTTTGTAGTAGTTTATATTTATATTTTTTACAAATGCATTTTAGATAATGGAACTTATGAAAATAAAGGAATCTATCTACTAAATCTTCCTATAAAGATTTAACGGTTGAAAGTAAATAAATCATATTCTTACACTTCCTAATTTGATTTATTCATCATAGTTATTTCACCTAGTGTACTAGAGTACTACCTTCTTGAAGGTATGGAAAAAAACAATGAGGTATTTTTATCCATTAGTAAATTGACACTAACCCTAAATTATTTATTCTAATACATAACTGAAACGGAACTTATAAATCCTAGATCAATAAAAGATTTAACTAACTAACAAATAGTCATATAGATGCATTAAATCCTAAATTTATACATTCTGTATTTCCATACTTGCATAGAGAAATTAGAAATAACGTGTAGAACCTGGTAATATAGCAGAGGAGACAACAACTTAACGAGCTCGTTCCTCCCAACCAACTACTGAAGACAGTTGAACTGCAAATCTTAGGAGCCCCAAGCTTGTCTACTGGTCCACCTAGTTGAAAGCACTGTGTGAGAGAATAGGTTTAGAAACCTCTGCAACTCCACAGAGTAATCAACAGTAATATTTATGCCTGTAGCAGTAAGAACTCAGCTCAAAACAGCTGCACTAGTTCATTAAATCAACACTTTTCACTCAAACACTTATTCTTGTCCCCTCCATTGAATTTCTTGTGCACCAAATTTCACTCAGAAATTTCATAAGTAAAGAATGAGCAGCCTTAGCTGAATTCAATGTGTAGTTTTATCAACATGCCTAGGTATTTTGGGTCAAATTTTCACTTAATAAGCCACCTACTCTTGCTCCACTTTTTTGGGGAACATGACTACAAAAATAGGGAAGTTGCCTCCTGCAATAGCTAGAAGTAGTTTGAGGATGCTTCCAAGTGTCAATCTGCTCTCAACCCAGCCTATTCCACCAAGTGGCCAGTAAAACACTCATTTAACAGCCTCTTTAAGTTGTTGTCTCATCTTTCATTTATTAATTAATAAAATATCCAGCAATTAAATGCAATTATCCTTGACCTCACTTTGTCATTAATTACAAACTTTATAATAAAATTAAAATATAATGTCTCCTAAAACATAAAATGTTTTTGCAATTTGTGGTATATGGCAGTTACGAATCATAAGATCTCGAGGACTACATAGTTTGACTAGATCGAAGCCAAACACATTTTCACTTAGATATGTATATTTTATTTTGCATCGGTTGTCTAGAGACATGTATTCATCTAACCAAAGAGGATTATGGTTGGAATAATTGCTTAGAAGAATAGCTTGGTTACTTGGATTTCGAGCATTAAAGTCACCCATTAAGAGGATATAGTCTTAACTAAGTCTAGAAATATCATTTTCTAAGTCATTGCAAGGGAAGTTTTGGTCTATGTTGTTTTTCTTCTTAAAGTTAGAATTAATAGGGGGGAAATGCCATATGTCTATGTGGGAGTTTTTAGCATTAATGTCTAAATCTATATCCAAATATACTAGTTGTGAGGGTCTTTCTTATAGAGCCTAGCATGGGGCAAGATGTTTTCCCTAATGTAACAAGCTATACCATCAATGCCCCTATGATAGGAACACTTGTTCTACATTGACCAGAGAACAAATCCTTCTATGTTAGGAACCTTATATGTTTCATGCTCACTCGTTTCAACAAGAAGAACAATATTGATTTCACTTGGGATCCTACTTAACTTGTAGCCTTTATTCCATGGGAAGCCTCAACAGTTCCAAGAGAGCATCAAGAGTGTGTCAAGTTTCTATTTATTATTATTTTTATCCCAAATAACATCTTTTATATTTCTAATTAATGCCCATTTTCCTTACTTCCTAGCTTGTTTTAACTTGTGAACCTCCTTTCTTAATTTGGATTGGTCTTCTAGAATGAAATCCTCATTTATGAATATTCCTGATCCTTTTAGACTGGAGGTTTTGTTTAGTATGTCATACTTATTGTCATTAGAGTTAACTTTGACCAACCTTTCTTTATTCTCAATTAATTTCCCCTTCCTCTTTGCTTCTATGAGGCATGTTGTTTCAATTTGTAGCCTATTATGTAGTTCTTCCTTGACTACAACTAGTGTATCCTCTTTCGCCTCTTCTTTTAAACTAAAAATTAAGAGGTTCTTAACTCATTTGTGGAACTCATGGTCTAATTCTAATATCTTACTATGATTTCTTTCTCAATGGGTTTGATATCTAATTGACCTTCTAGAATATGAAGGGTCATATTTTTAGTTACTTTTTTTTCTCTCTCTTTAATCATGTCTTTCTATTTAAGATTTTTTGACATATCAACATATCCTTGTTGGGTTGACTATTTGCTTTTTTGTATTTGCTTTTCAATTATCTATAATATAGTCTCCATTATCTCCATCTTATTCTCGGCCACTTTTATCTTATTGTCTATTTGATTTTCAATCGTGCCTTCAAAGGATGTAAATTTATTATCAAGCCTTCCTGCAAATTTATTTTCGAGCATGACTTCTAACTTTATTTGAAGTTTAACATCTCTTTCTTCTCTACTTTTCTCATATATATATATAAGAGAGTTAAAAAGGTCTGGTGAAAAAGAAGAAGAAAGGAACATGTGTACCTGATTTGATTGTGTCCTACAAGTTTTCTTCATATGACAAACCAAGAAATCCTCTGCTCCACAAACAGATCAAAAGATTCCCTAGCCACATATCCAAATATTGCATGTGGTTTTGCTTGAGTTACACCAAAGGATCAAATGCTTAGATCACTACAAAATCCTCTGCTCCACAAATAGATCAAAAGATTCCCTAGCCACATATCCAAATATTGCATGTGGTTTTGCTTGAGTTACACCAAAGGATCAAATGCTTAGATCACTACAATATTTGGTTACTCTTATGCCCCAAAACCCTATACCATATTGCGAGTTGATGCTTGATAAAGACATAGATATATGTGTGCGATTAGATCGATGCTTGAATGTTTAGATCTTTTAAACACCAAGAAACCATAAACCAACTCACAGATTGATGCTTGATAAGAAAAGCTTGATAAAGACATAGATATATGTGTGCGATTAGATCGATGCTTGAATGTTTAGATCTTTTAAACACCAAGAAACCATAAACCAACTCACAGATTGATGCTTGATAAGAAAAAAAATTGTGTTAGCAAATAGCTGCTTGAATGTTTAGATTGCTTAGATACCCAAAAACCTGAGAAATTGGTGAGTGTATTCTTGAATGTTTAGATCGCTCGGTGTATAGAATATTTGTGCCCATATAATGCTATGGAAACCATATACTAAATCGCTCAGTGCATGAAAATATAGCCATATCACTTCACTTTTAATTTTTAGGTTAGTGCCGACATTGTAAAATTTTTATTTACTTAATATTTAATGTTTTTATTAAAGTGCTAGGTGTGAAGTGGACTTTGAGCACATAAACACACTTCTCTCTCTATACTAGTTATTTAATACTTGGTATATTTATTTGGAGCTAGTTAATAAGTTAAAAAACTCAATATTTGTTATGAGTTTATTTTTTTAATAAAACTAGTTTTGATCATTTTTCCAAAATCCTACAATTTTTTCATTTTAAAATAGGACAAAATTCTTTAAAGGCTATTTTTATCCAGTAGGAAATTTTTAAAATTCAGGTTACAACTCTTAAGTTTTGGAATTTTTCGGTCCCTAGGAGTTTCTGAGGCTTCTTAATCCTTTTGTACCATCAAAGTTACTATTAAAACACCGTTTACTTCATATTTTACAAAATAAAAAACACCGAATTTTGGAAAAAAAATTATAGTCCAACCCAAATCATCTAATTTTTAAACGGCTCTGATTTTATTACTCAATTAAAATTATAACTTAAAAAAATCTTTACTACATTTAAAGAAAATTTTCAACTAAAAATTTGGATTTATCCACTAAACTATAAATTAACATTAAATATACATTAAATATAAAAGTATTATATTATTTATTTAACTAAAACAACCTCTCAAAACCAAAATATCAACTTCAAAACATTTATTTTTTATTAAAATAAACTAAAATAACTATAAAAAATACTTCTAATATCATTAATTTTATTATAAAAAAATTAAAATATATCAATATTTATCTAATTTATATTTAGAATTTTAAAATTCTAATTAAAAATAATAACAATAATAAAGTCATTAACTTATTTTACCAATCAATTTTAACTACTTTTAGATTTATAACCCATTCATTAAAGTTTTACCATACATTTTAACCTTTTTATATTTGTTTTGGTGCATGTTATGAATAATGTCCATCACTATAACCTATCCTATCATTTTATTTAATTATTATTTTAAAAATAATTATAAAAATTTGAAAATCATTATTTCCTAATATTTTATTTGTGTTTAATCAATGAAATATTATGAAGTGGGTCTTTCTCCATGGAAAGCATGGCTATAACTAAGTAATTGATATACAAGTATACTGTAATACCTTGATTTTGATCTCTATTGCATTAAAATTATATATGATGTAAATACCATTATTAAATCATGGTGAGGAACTAAAGGCCAAGACCCCACCATCGATTTAGCATTTTATGTATCGACAATTAAAATTGATGCATATGGTTATAGTGCTAGACATGCACATTCATCATGTAAATATGCAATTTAATAAAATACCCATAACTAGTTATGTCAATACAACAAAAGAGATGGGTGCATGATTTCACAAGGAATAGGGAGGGAAAATATTCAAACCCTTGAGCCAATAGGGTTGAGAAAAATGTCAGTGGGAGAACCCATAAATATGTCAACTACCTTTTTTTGTCTTTTGTGCCCAATCTTTTATTTCTTCCAGAAGTTGGTTGGGGCAATTAATGCCTTGGGAAGGGAAGAGTATGGTAGTCAAAATTCGTATTGGGGAAGCCATTAGTTTTTGGAAATCGTATTTTGACTTATTGGGCAAGTTATCACCCAGAAATGCATGCACGTTCCATTCCTCATGAGCGTTCTTCATTTTCCTCACGCAACTGGAGCTTGTTGTGCGTTTACCTTCACATTTTTCTGTCATTTCCTCATTTTTCTCCAAGATGGAAACTCGTTTTTGTATTGCTCAGTGCCTGGGATGATAAAACCACATTTTGGGTGTTTGGGGAGGTTGTTTTTGCCCCTGTAATGCCCATGGACATTTTCTGAAATCGTATTTGCTCACCCAAGGTTGATTTCCCCATTTTACCAATCCGTTTTTTGTTGCAAAACATTTTCCTTCATACCCAACATTGGTATTTTGTTGTTGTGTGCATCCTTGTTTTGGTCTGAAAGACTTAGGAGTGGAAGAGGCCTAGAATTGTATTGATAAACCTAATCAAGAGAGGAACCTCACAGAGAGATCAAGAGGGGTTGGAAAATATTCTATGCACACCTTGAAGAGCACTAGAAGGGAAGTTATAGCCTGAGGGACTATGTAGTAGTGAAGGGAATACTTCCTTGTGTTGGGTGTGTAGGTATTGTGGATGCAAAGCTAGATAGATCTGGTGCAGGTGTCCATGGCTATGTGGATGAACTCACCACAGGGACTTCACTTAGTTAACCTCTCACATAGCACGTGTGATCTTGGGATATTAAAGAATACCCTTAATTTCGAGAAATATTGACCCAAACTCTTTTTGTTGAAACCTCCTCCCAATACTTAAAACCTCCTCCCCACCCCTTTTTATACCTTAATCCTTATAAACCACCCTACCAACCCCCACCTTAAACCCCTCATCCCCCCAATACCTGCAATATATTGGTTCGATTTTTGATAATTTTAAAACCCACAATATGAACTAACGTGATAGGATATTGGTCAACAAGTGAAGCCCCCGTGGAGCTCACTAGCTTAGCAATTCTCCCTTTCCACTACCTTAGCAGCCTGATAAACCCAACTGTAGATTAGTTTGGCTGAGTTTTGATATGTTTTGGCTATGTGTGAGCCTGTTGTTCCCTAGTTCCTTGTGGAAATCATGCCCAGCTCGAGGGTGGAAGTGGTGCTAAGATATTGATGAGAACAGTGGCCTATGGTTGGGTGGAACGTTGCAGTGACATAGCTAGTTGTGGGGCAACTTCTTATCAAGATAAGTATTTTCTTATGTTAATTCTACAATGTATTTGCTTTATGAATTATTATGAACATGGTGAATGTGTTGAAATGAATGTTCTTTCGTTGTATTTGCAATTGTTATACATCTGCATATGTTGTTATTTCAATGCATTATTATTTATGTTCATGGGGCTAGATCCCTGGTTAGATAGACAGAGCAACAGTAGAGTCACGTCCTCTCTCTCGACGAGTAGAGGGGAGGGGACGTGACATATACCATAAATAACATGGGAGACGAGAGACTCCAATCATTGTTTTAAAATGTAGTCAATACCACCTCCGACTCAAGAGAGGTTGGTATAAAGATTTCATGGATTCATTAAACCATAAGAGGATTGATAAAATGACACTTTGCAAAATATTAATAACATTAAAACTATTATCAGATCTAAGTTTAAAGAGAAATTATGGGGTGAGAAAGAATTAGAGGTTAAAATAAAATTATGATGAGGTCATTAACCCTAATATGGAAAATAAAAAATATATCTTTTTTAACTAGTTGGAAGAAGAATTAATATAGTCAAGATAACAACTAACTCTAATGAGCTTCATAGTAAAATAGGTTGATGAACAAATGCAAGCGATAAAGAGAAACTAAGACTATATTTTTGTAGTTTTTGAGATTATATTTTTTTTAACTGAAATGAAAACTACTTATGCAAAAGCTCGAAAATGTTTTTCTTTTCACTTTTTAAAAAATGCTCAAACTCTACCATGCACCTAAAATGCACTAAACTTGAGTATACTTGTCACGTCCCCGTCCCTCAGACCGGCGAAGAGGACGCGACGAACATACCAAACACAGGGGCAAATATCCCCATGGACATGAACAGAAGTCATCAATGCTGAAATTTCAAAGCTTAACATGATGCATAACAGAGATGCATAAACATACAAGCATACACAGATGCACAATCCATCAATCATACTTCACATACAACCAGCATTAATCATGTTCATCATTATTCATTTACATCAATATAATTGCAGAGATAGAAGAGCAGCACTTATCTGTGGATGAAGAACTCGCCCGCAACCAGCTACGTCACTGCAACGTTCCACCCAACCTTAGGCCAGCGTGCTCATCAATCTCTCAGCGCGCTGCCACCCCCGAGCTGGACATGATTCCTTCAGGATAAGGATCAATTTCAGGCTTACACATAGCCAAGGGGACACCAAACAGCCAAACCATCACTGCTGGGTTTATCAGACCATCAACAGATCGGCCAAGCCAGCACAGTCCAAGGTTCAACCACTGCATACCAGCAGCCGAGCAATCCCTTCACAGCCTAGTGAAGAATCAAACAACCGGGAATGGTCCCCAATGAAAGGTGAGACACAGCTCCAGCCTACAAGGCAACTCAGAGTTGGTTTTGGCCCTAACGTGGCCAAAACAACTCAGATGCAACCCAAGCCAGGGTACCTCAGTAGCCACAAACACACAATGAAGGATAACAACAATCCACAGCCCCAAAACAGGGAAGCTTAGCCAATAGATTGGAAATCAACAGCCCACAACACACACAATTGCTCCAGGTAACAACTGGGCACTTACACAGTCCCAAACAAAGGAGAATTCCAACTCCAATAGTCCACAGAGAAAGGCTCAACCACGAATTTAAAAACCACTGTGGCCCAAAACGTAATTGGGCGCCACAACCAACAAAAACGCAGGCAAAACAACACGAACCTACCCGATTTCCGCGTGAGGATTCCAGCCTGCGCGTGAGGGGAAACAGCCTCACCTCTAAGCGCGAATCAACAGGCCATCAAACAGCGTGAGAGTGAACCGCTCTCTGCACGTGAGGGTGAAGGACGCGGCCAGCAAAAATGGGAACAACGGCCCACGAACAACCAAGAGAGCCCTCGACTGGTGCATTAGAAGAACAGCACCGACCTCTACGCGAGGAAGACGAACCGGCAAGGTGAGAGAAACCGACCATGAGGAGGACGAACAGACAGACGAGAATGGAGTCGTGGGGAAGATGGAGGAATTGCTTGCCTCTTTACCCACGTTTTCTCCAGCAATAAATGCCCTCAGCCACTCAGCCATAACTCCCCAACCACCAGCTGAAGCATTAAAGAGGTTGACAAGGTTGGATGAGACAAAAGGTGACAAACAACAAAGGTGGCAAAACATGGGTTTTCCCCCATAAACCAAGGTTTGACATCCCCCACCCCTTATCCTTTGGAACCATGCCCTTTTCATTCAACGTTGCACTGCCGTAGCTGGTTGTGGTTTTAGTTTTATTTGATGTGCGTGTTTACATGATGCCGAATTATAATGTGCCAAATAGCACGATATACCCTCGGCAACCATCCCTATTGCCGAAACATACACAACCAAATCGATGGTGGGGCTTTTTCCTTGAGCTCCTCACCACGATCAATTACAATATATACATCATGCAAACGGGGTCAAAACCGGGGACATTACAATACTTGGATCCAATCAACTCTATAAAATAAACAAACTGAAGTAAACAGGTCAATAGAACCAAGAATCAACCAACAAAGGGAGACTGGGAACCCTAGCTTGGGTGTACACAATGACAAAAAATCACTGTAAACTCATAAAGGTAAGTGACAAACCAACCATTATAAAAAAATAGACTGGAAAAAACAATGCCCAAAACCTTGATCACTGATCTAGACAGAGACACTTCAACCTATAACCCAAACAGGCCAAGCTACTTCAAAATGAAAACAGAATACAATCCAAACAAAAGAAACCCAAGGGATTTACGAAAAAGCACAAAGTGTGGTCACCAAGGTCTTCAGACTAACAACACAGTATCCATAAATAAAGCCAACTAACAAACAAGAATTACACAAAGATAGGGACAAGCAAACCCTATCCTAAAAAATCCCTATTTCCAAGCTTGTACGTGACTGTGTATAAGGGCAACTCGCGTACTATACGCGACTGTCCAAGAGAGAAACCCACGTATGCAGGCCACTGTACGCGACTGTGTAGCAGAGAAACCCGTGTATAGGTACAAAATTTTTCTTAAAAAATAAGAAAAATCCACAAGGCTTTCAAACATTGTGATAAGGACGAACCAGGATAAAATACCACACACAAACTTCAAGGCAAAGACTGGTCAGGGGTGACGGAAACAACCTACAGCAGTCTGGGATCCCCAACAGAGTCACTAGTTCTATTGTACAGGAATAAACACCTTATAACCGAAGGTCTTGGGTTACCAACATACTCATAAAACTTGCAGGCAATCGACTCTAGAGTATAGAAAAGGAAATAGGAGGATAGGAAAGACTCACCTGATACACGACGGTTGATCCTAGCTTTGTCCTCTTCCACTCTGCTTCTCCTCCAAAGCCTTCAGGGATGCTTCTCCTTCACCTGTCAAGAACAAATCTTCAAAATGCAAGATGATACATGTATATAAAACATGTTAGATAAATCATATACAGAGTGTTTAATCATAAGTATTCATCAAACCATAATACATGAAAGACATTCAAGGCACATATGGAAGAAGGATTCTCTTTATTAACAATAATGAATGAGTTCAGATTACAACCCAGCGCCTGAGACAAGGACTCTCTGCAACCAAAGGATTATGAGTTCCACTGCTCCAAAGACTTCTGAATAGACTCCACCAACATAACTTTGCTCTCCAAGTATATGTGATTAATACCCTCCCCAAGGCCTTTATTTATACTTGGTGAAATAAGGCAGTTTCGAGGGTTGAGTAGGTTGAGACAGTTAAGGTGATTATGGTTAAGGGCTTAACAAATCTCAAATAATCCCGATTTATTATTTTTCAAGTCAAAGGAACGTGTACGCATGTATTAATATTGGCAACTCGCGTATGACACGCGAGTTGCCATAAGGGTAACCCGCGTACAAATCTGTACATGAGATGCAATTACCGATACTTGTATACAACACACGACATGCTTTAATAAAAGGCGCGTATGTATGCGAGTTGCATATAAGAAGAGGCACGTACAACACTTAACATATCCTAAGCTAAAAACAACCAACTGGATGGATGATAAATGTAATTCATAATATGCCCATCTATAGTGTTTTAGGCAACCTTCAATCCATAAATGTCCTTTTGTGTGCCAACATGAGGAATGTTGGCACTCGGACGGAGAAGTGCCATTCAGGTGGATAACACATGGAAGTATTCACATCTCTGAGAAGAGCATTCAAAAGAAAGTTATGGCAGATCTGTAAATGAATGTGACCCTGTTGAAAAAAGCATTACCTTGAGAAGTGAATTGGACAAGTAGACAGTAAATTATCTTGCAGAAGAATGATCCTCTTGTAACAAAATTATTAGTAAAGCATTGAAGGAATCTGAGTCCTGATCCTTGTTTAAAGACATTAAGTTTGATCAAGTAGCAGAGGACATGGAAGTGTCTAGTCTTGAGGAAACCCTAGGCGATGATACTTTGCAATCAACAAAATGCTCTGTCAAAGTAGTAGAAGGCCCTACCTTCCGTCAAATGATGTGATTAGAAGTGATACAAAACTGTTTGACAATGAATTTGTGGAAGAATTCTATGTCAAAACATGATTAGAGTCACCATGACTAAATCCAGAGACCAAGTCAATCAAATCTGTTAACCTGTTAAACAAGTTTATGCATCAATAGAAATATCAGAGATTGAATGCAAATAATGCAATTGAAGCTAAAGCAATGCAAACATAATTGCAGAGCTCGAAATCGAATCGATAAAAAAACTTGAGCATCGACTTCAAATCACAGTGGATAAGAGTGAAGAGTTTCAATAGGAGTCTCAACAACCTTCCAATCAAGTGATCGACGATGGTGATTGACTCGCATATTGGGATTTATCCCACATTGGTAATGTGTTAAAGTTCATATGGGTTTATAAGGGTTGACCTCACTATGGGTATTCGATGCATAGTGAAAAGGTATGGTGAGGGCTCTAGGTTCTTGGACTTCACATGAATATCACTGACCTAGAGCCTGGGATGACCTGTTAGGCCCCCTACCTTTTGACAGAAATGACAAAAAACGTTGATTAATATTTGAATACTTGAATTTTTTTCTACTTGTATATGAATACTACATTATTATGAAATTAGAAATGCCATTAAGAGTATATTAATGATTAATCATTTATTCATTTGAGCACCAATCATTTATCAATTACCAACCAACAAATTTTTAAACTACTTATTAGGAAATAGACCATTTAATTATTGAATGAAATAGGTAATTTTTCAACTATTAACATGACCAAGAATTATGTTTTCAAAATAGGTAGATTGCATAAGATCAGCTAAAATGATAATTTTATTAGGAAGACAGAAAGGCCCAAAACACTAAATTGTGCTAAACTCCATGACATGTAAATTAGGGAAAAACGTGAAACAATTATTCTAATTTCTATCTACTTTTCATTCCTCTTTGCACCACCATGAATATTTCCCCATAAAATTCCATGCGATAACGAAGATGGAGGTGAATTTGGAGTTGATTCTATACATGTAATTGATCATGAAACCCCTAATTTTGGAGTGTTAGCCAAGGAAAATAGATGGGGTGGCATCGCACCACAATCATCATCATCAAAAGGAGCATTCATCAGTTGCTCCAAAACCAATGCTCCATCTCCAAATTTCCCTTGTCTCAATTGCTTCCCCAATTTGTACATGAGTTATGTATATTTGACTTGTCACAATAATGGGACAAAAATTGCTAGTTATAATGCACATAAACAAGATCTTTAACCGGTTTATCTTCACCTTGTTTTTATTACACTATGGATGAAATTGTGGTTGCTAAAACACCTTTATGCCAAAGAAGTGTTCACCACTTGTGAAAGAACATATGTCGTCAAAAAATTATAGCTATGGGTTAGAGTTTCCATGCATGTTCCATCACTTGAGAAAAAATAAATTCCCTCAATATTCAATAGCATGGATGATCCCAAAGAAATGGTTCTCATTGGTAAAGTGGTTCAGTGGTTTCTTTATTGTATCGCACTCATTAAGGACTAGTTTCTCTTATGCTTGCATTATGCATATAACCAAGATGAACCTCTACGTCCTAGTACAACTCTCTATCCTAGTTTCCTCCACACATTGCAAATCACCTTGGTGATTCCTCAAATTCTAATAGTTAGAGACCTAGTTCTCTAGAGTTGAAAGGATTGGTCATAGGAATTATGAAAAGATTAACCAAGCTTAATGATGATAACAATGAAGAATGAAATCAAAGGCGTATGTCTTTACAACAGAAGATGGGCACTATTACTTGAAGAAAAACACCCCTTGCTTTTTTAATGGGGAATACATTGATGCACTTATAAACCTAATTTAGGATTCAATATTGTATATCTAATATTATGGAAGATTCTTTATTCCCTTTTAGGTTTCTATGATTCTATTTTTGATGGTGCACTTGTGCCATCCCTTATTCATTTTGTATTTTATTTTCCCAACGTCAATGGACCTAAAAAATTTACAAATATATTGTTGTACTAAAAGTAATTTCAACACTTGTTAGTATATCCTATGCAAATTTAGTTTATCCCTTGAGGACATGAACATGTCATTATTCAGTTGTCATTCCTACACTCATAAACAACAATGAATAGTAGTAGATAGTTAGAAAACGATTATTCATTATTTATATGAGTGATAAGATATCATTGCTTGTGGTAACAACATGTGGTTTTATGTTCCCTGTGATGATTCATGCTCATATGGTGATATACCTGTCTTATCGTCCTTAAGTCCTTAATCAAACATGACGTCTTCTCCCTCAATCTGTGCGGGGTTCTCCAGGCTAATGATGAGAGGTGACTTC
The DNA here is from genome assembly GCA_001517045.1 of Pseudotsuga menziesii. NCBI lineage: Eukaryota > Viridiplantae > Streptophyta > Pinopsida > Pinales > Pinaceae > Pseudotsuga > Pseudotsuga menziesii. The sequence continues at coordinate 28,059 of LPNX011009594.1, forward strand.
CCCTTCATCACCAAGTACCATGCTCCACTGTGTATAGTAATGACGATCTCAATTGCACCTCAAATTCTATGTATCCCTCTTATGGGCATCCCATTCAATGCCTCCTCCCTCATTTTCTCTTTCCTGCACAATTTTGTGAAGGCCGAACTCTTTCCAGAGCCTGTGGCGATGGTGTAGTGCAAAATCATTGCACCTAACCTCCCAGTTGAAGTGCAGAATCCTTACCACTATGTACCTCCAGCTCATCTGAATATGTCTCGCAGACTACGTGCTACGCTAAGGTGGGGATGTGGTGGCCATGGAAATACCAATGAGCATGCTAGAAGTCTTATGACTCAAGATAATAAAGAAGGATACGATGTCCAACATGACTTTTTTTTTTTTTTTGGGGGGGGGGGGGGGGGGGTCTTTTCAACCCCCCTACCCCCCATAGTCCAAGTCATGTTAGACTTTTGGAGGGGTCTTTCCACCCCCCCCCCAAAATTCCAAGTCATGTTGGACTTTTGGCGGGGTCTTTCCACCCCTTCTAAAGTCCAAGTCATGTTGGACGTTTGGTGGGGGTATCTACCCCCCTCCCAAAAGTCCAACAGGACTTTTGGGGGGGCTATCCACCCCCCTCCCAAAAGTCCAACAGGACTTTTCAGGGGGGGTATCCACCCCCCTCCCAAAAGTCCAACAGGACTTTTAGGGGGGTCTTTCCAACCCCCCCCCCAAAAAAAAATTCCAACAAGACTTTTTAGGGGGGTCTTTCCAACACCCCCACCCCCCCCCCCCCCAAATTCCAACAGGACTTTGGGGTGGCAGGGGGGGTTAAACATCACCCCCAAATGTCCTGATAATTGGAATTTTCGGGGGGGGGGGGGGTTTAAAAACTGCACCCCAAAAGTTCAATTCTCGGGACTTTTGGGGGTTTTTTTTTAAGAACCGCCCCCATTTAACTAAAAAATATTTGGGGGTGAGGGGGCTAAGCAAAACCATTGCAAGATAAAAATTCCTTGAAAATGTCTTTAGGGGAGGGTCTTTAAAAAAACCCCTACAAAAGTCATGAGATTTGAATTGTTGGGGGCGGTTTTAAAACAAACGCCCCCAAAAGTCTAATTATCATGACTTTTAGGGGGGGTTTCTAAAAACTACCTTCAAAAAAACCTTTAGGGGGGGTCTTCTAAACCTCACTCCCCAAAAGTCATGAGAATTGAACTTTTTTTTTGGGTGGGGGGGTTAAAAACCACCTCCAAAAGTCCTGATAAA
>LPNX011009594.1:32099-45199 GCA_001517045.1 Pseudotsuga menziesii
AAAACACCTTTAGGGGGGGTCTTTCTAACCCCCCTTCCCCAACAAAAATTCCTGAGAATTAGACTTTTTTTGGGGGGGGGTCTTTTAAAAACTACCCCCAAAAGTCCCAAGAATTGAACTTTGGGGGGGTGGTTGTAAACACCACCCCCAAAAGTCCTGAGAATATTACTTTTGGGGGGATGGTTTAAAAACCGCCCCCAAAATTCCAATTCTTGATACTTTTGAGGGGTGTTTTTAAGAACCGCCCCCAAAGACCTAAAAAAACGTTTTTTTTTTTGGGGGGGGTGTGGGTTAGAGAAATCGTGGCAAGCCAAAACCACCCCCAAAATGGTATTTTGTTGTAGTGTCATGATGATGCATCTAGCCTATAGTCTCCTTTCATACAATAGTGACACTATGTTTCACTTCATTCCATCATCTTGGCCTTAAAATAATTCATAGATGGAAGTGATACATTATTTCCATGTGCACTCAAAATGGACTCAATTCATAACTCAATCCTAGCATAACCGTAGGTTTGTGGCTAATGAGAACACATTAACCATGCTACCATCCCATGTCCATTTTGTATCCATCTATTGATCATTAAATATATATTTAAAAATACAATAAACCCATAATAGTTTTATACAATATAAAGTAGTTTACAATATATAACTTCACAAACATCCCCAATATAACTACATTTAATATTCTTTTCACATAAAAAAAATCTAATTAAATGGTTTTCAATGTAGGTCATTGAATCAAATCCAAAGTATCCATCGTACTAATCACTTTCTCTGTTTCTAATTCTTTGCGGGAAGAATGGCCAAGCTAAAACCCAACAAAAGAAGAAGAAGCCATTAAAATATCCATTGGGTATAATAAATATAATGGTCGAATGTTAGTGCCAAACATATACTTTCTACCTGAATCCATCATAGTGGACTATAATTGTTATCGCTTTCTTTTGGAATGGTGTGTAGAATGGTGCATGAGCTTGAGGGACTTGATCGAAGGAAGATAAATAAACCCCCACATCATTCTCCCTGTTTTTTCATCAATTCTTTTCATAGGAAAAAAATGTGTTAACATGTATGCCAAATGTGAAAGAATTAATGATGTGTTTGTTGGAGTCACGATTGTCGTTAAACCAAAACCTCCAGGTATTAATCTCCACTACAATTGTCAAAGTTAGGATCTTGGGAGGCGGTTAATCCATGTCATGAAACTCACGGGGAGCGTTGAACCCAATGTCCAACAATTTCCCCCCCAGCACGAGCCGGGTGAGTTTAGAACCCTTAACCTGTTTCTCTGATACCAATTGTTGGAGTCATGATTTTTGTTAAACCAAAACCTGCAGGTATTAATATCCACTACAATCGTTAGAGTCGGGATCTTGGGAGGCGGTTAGTCCATGTCATGAAGCTCATGGGGAGCATTGAACCCAATATCCAATAGTGTTGTCCCTAGGAAAAGATAGGTAGAATTCAGGCATAATTCTTCTCGGGAATATGAATATTTTGGTTTCATGACAGAAGAGCCATGATGGAAGAGAGCAGTCATGACTAAAGAGAGTAGTCGTGCTGAAAGAGTATAGCAATGACGGAAGGAACCACGATAGAAGAAGAAGTGCAATGATTGGAAATGACACCTCGATTGATCGTGGGTAAGAAGTCAGTTAGAATAACACATGCTTTGGTAATAAAGCATCTTTGTATTTTTTGACCGATAGTTCCTACTATCAGTGTAACTGAATGTATGAAAATAGGAATGACACTCTGTCCGCTAACATAATAGAGTCGATTGATTACGACATGCAAGAGCCTATAAAAGAGAGAACCCAAGTTTTGTGCAGGTCGGTCTCTGTCAACTCTTGTCTTAGAAGAGTTGTAGAGTTGAAGAGTTGTAGAAAAGGAATTTGATCCAGGATTTGTGGGGATCGATAGTATAGAGAGAATGAGAGGATGAAAGTTTGTATATATTGTTGATAATATATAGAACATAGTCTGCAAGCTGAATTCTCAGATGAAAGGTGCTATATATTTCTCATGCTAGATGAAGAGCGCATTTGTGGTTTTTCCCAGATGGATTTCCACGTTTTTTTAAGTAAGAGACGTTCCTTCTATTACATAGTGAAAAAAGATAGATACATATCTATGGCTGACCCCATAAGCATGGATTCAGGTGATGGTCATCTAACCACATGAGAGAGGTGTGCAAAAGGTCCCAAACCGAATATCTAACCATAGCTACTTCTTCCCAACCTTTATACTTTGAAAGATTCATACAACAAAAGAGATTAAAGATGAAGGAACAGAAAAACAAAGAGCTAGGAGGGGCCGCTAAATTCTCTTGGAGGATTCTTCCTCATCCTCAATGGCCTTGCTGGTGCAATATTCTTTGGTGTCCTTGTTGAAATGCTGGAAGGGAGGATCCGAGAGATGCATGAGATTTTTCATGTGGTTCATATTGCGCTCGACATCCTCCTTGAAGGTGATGACAACGAGGTTCACATAGTCCCCGAGGTTTTCACGCTCGCTCATTGACCTGACCAAAATGAATTTCAGCCTCTAGTAATTAGAGATGGTGACTTTTGGCCCAAGCCTAAGCTTGAATTCACCATAAATCTCAACCTCCATGGCAGTGATGGAATTGCGAATGTGTTCAGGACTTTCCCCCTGGAAGAGTACTTCCCAATCACCCTCATGCACGTTTTCCCCAGCCATAGACATTGCCAAGGAGGAGGATGAGAGGCAAGTGAGGCTACTGTTGTCCAAAGCGATCACTAGGAAGGGGTCCCAATCAGTCTGGCGTAAGTGGAGAGACTTGTGGTGGGGATAAGCACTGAAGCCATCACAATGGAGAGTTGACGATTGAACTCTATTGCAGCGAAGACGCGATGAAGGAGCACCTCCAATGGGGTTTCTACAAATAAAACTATGCGTATGAATGTTGATAAACTGGAGCTCTGGGTAGCACTTTTTATAGCCAAATACTTGTTGACAGAGTGTCCCATTACAATGTAGCATGTCGTAAGGCTCATGATGGGCTGACTGGTACAGAGAAGGCACAATGTGAACCAAGGTAAATCCGATGTGAATCGGATGAGTAGCATGAGGGAGATCCTTTAGTGCCACCCAAGGACGTTGGGCACTAGTTTCCTGGGTAACCTGCAGGTAAAAATCCAGAGCAATGGATGCCATGACAAAAACAACAGCAGAAGCGATGTGTGAGAGGTCCGTCGATGTAGTCGAAGGATGAAGATCAGGATTTAAGCTTGGAGGAGGGAAGAGGATGGGCTGCCACCTGCTGCGGCACGTTCCCACTCGCCTCTATACCAACCATTCTCATTCCCGTGAATAGCCGCATCCTAGATGATGGGTTTCCACCTATAGGAGAGACTGGTGCAGGGATGATGAAAATTCAGTCGCAACTAGCCAACCTTATGCTGCAACTTCAGGATATTAAAAAGGGGAAAGAGATCTAGGAAGAACTATGGTGTATCATCTGCATAACAGAGGACCACCATAAACATAATTGCTCGATGTTTATGAACTATGTCGCATCAGGAGCACCAAATCTTATAAATACACAAGGGATTCCTTGGTGTATAATATGCTAGACAAGAGGTCATCACTTGGAAGAGCATTTGTACTTACAAAATATTGTAAGTGCATCGGCTAGTTTATATTGTAAATTTTGTAAATCAATAGGCCATGATGAGAAGGATTGCAAAGCATTCCAGCTACTGCAAGAGAAAATAGTGGACACCTATTTAATGAAGAATGAAGAGAAGATGCAAGTTGAGCGGGCTGAAGCTCGATATCCACAAGCTCAGTATCCTCAGCCTCAGTATCCAGAGAATCAATGCCCATAGCAACAATACCCTCAACCTAGGGGGTGTGGAAATTTTAGAGGTCGAGGACAAGGAGGACGATTTGGTTGTGGAAGAGGCCAAATTATATGTTATAATTTTGGACAACCAGAACATTTTTCCAGGGACTATGCAAGTCCTATGAAGACATGTTCGTAATGCAAATATTTTGATCATATCGTCGAACAATGTCTGCAGTTGTTTGCGAAGTGGCATGATAAATGTGGAAAATCCAAATCCTCTGCAGAATCCCATCCCGAACCCCAATCAAAATATCCAAAACATTTTTACTAAGATAAGGGAACCACATATAACTATCGTAACAAGAGGAGGTGTTGCGAATGGATCGGACCAAGCAACACATCCTAAACACCAAAGGTGTGTCTGACAACACAAAAGAAAGTGTCATTCGATGTCTTAAAAAATAAGGAAGTATTCTTGGATGCATGACCATAATTCCTTGACAAGAATCAAGCCTCGACTTCTCCTGCTACACTACCTGGAAGACCAATCATGGAGATGCATGAAAATTTGACTAGTTCTTCCGAATGAAACTGGCGGGAAAGATTAGTAAGCTTAAAGAATTTTTTAAAAGTTGTTTTTTGCTAATAAAATATAAAGATGTTGTATAAAAATTGACATCTCTAATAAAAGAACCTCAAGAAGAGGTGCATCCAGAAAGAAGGATTAACCATCTGGGAAAAAGATTAAATACTGGTCTCGAGTTAAGAATGACTACCCAGATAGGAGACTACGATATGGACTATATTATTCTAGACTTCGGTTTTGATGGCAACATTTTGACAATACAAACATGGGAGAGCATGGTGAAATCACGACTCTCATAGTCTCCTATCCAACTTCAATTAGAAAATAAGTTGAAAGTCCTACCTATCAGTTGACTGACTCAGGTTCCTGTCGAGATAGAAGGCCTGAGAAAGTATGATGACTCTGAAGTAATCGACATTGTTGATGACACAAATCCGTATCCTGCACTTTTTGGGATCAACTGGGTGATTGATAATAAGACCATTATCAATTTTAAGAAAATAATATTAACATTTGAAGATTTAGAGCCAAGGGTGGTCGCACCAATTGATCCACTAGAAGTTCAGAGATACGTCGAGCCAGTAAATAGTGAAGGACAAGGTGACTATCTGGACCATATTTATAACATCCTCTTTTTCAAGGGATGATTATGTGAATCCAATGACTGGTGGAAAGCTAAGCTAGTGGAGTATTAGTTCTTCGACATCATATTCTAGTGAAGCATTGGAAAATTGGTAGAATCACATGCATTAAGTATCCATGAGAAGGTGCTAAAGAATTACACGATATGCACAACGGGTAGGAATTGAGGTAAGTGATCTACCCACATATGAAGGTTTACCTAACCTTACCTCTTTTATGATATAATTTGAAGAAAAAGTCAGAGAACCTCAGTGCTCTTCTGCCCTAGGAATTGCACTGAAAGCTACACCTGCCAGATGGTGGGTCGCACATAAAAAATCTATCTTGGAATGGCCACAATGTCGATGGTTGATGGAGATACAATTCATAGAAGAGATCAGCTATACTGGCCAAAAGTATACAAGATTGACCAATCCTGTTGATCATATTGAGTATTGTCGTACGACATGGGAGGCATGTCCACGATAGGAATGGGTCCACCGGTTCATACACACATTAGACATGATACCAAGGAATTGGTATACATTAGTTGAACTGAGACGAGGGAATTTTGAATGGGATGAATTAGATACTAGCTTCACACACACATTTGATTTTTCCAATGATCATCCTTTGATTGATGTTGCATTGCAAGCAATCAAGACAAATATATTTGAAGATATCATTGTCGCAATGTCAAACTTTAGTCAGAGAAGTCTAGCAATCCAACATTGGATGGAGTGATATAGTATGAAGGTACACATGCAGTTGAAGGCTTTGGTATTTCTAGTGACTAGTTCCTAAATCCATTAAAAGTAAAAAAAGTCACCATTGGCTCCCTAGAGAATCCAAAATTTTCCAATATTGGAGATTACTGGGATGAAGAAAATGTCGAGAAAATTACAGACATATTGCATGAGTTTCAGGATCTATTCCCTACAAAATTATCATAAATAAAAGGGATTGTCGGAGACCTTGGAGAAATGAAAATACCACTAAATCCCAACACAAAATCAGTGAAGCAACAACCATACCGAATGAATCTGTGGTATAAATAAATAGTCAAGACATAACTAGATCGAATTTTGGATGTAGGTATCATAGAACCGATTGAAGAATCATACAGGATCAGTATGCTATTAGTGTAATATAAGAAGGCTGCTAGTGAAGTAAGGATTTGGGTCGACCTAAGGAAATTGAATGATTCTTTTCTACATGACCCATTTCCAACTCCATTTATGGATGAGGTATTAGAAAGTGTTTGGGGTCAAGATCAAGTTTATTCTTTTACTGATGGGTTTTCTGGATACCATCAGATCAAATCACAAAGGAAGATCGACACAAGAAAACCTTTGTGATGGAGTGGGGTTGTTTCCAATACACAGTAATTCCCTTTGGACTCAAGAATTCTCCTGCTATCTTTTCTACGATAGTAGTGGTTTCCTTTAAATATTTTATTCATAAATTTCTTAAGGTCTAATTTGACAATTGGACAACATTTGGTCCCATCAAGGATCATATTGAGAGCCTTAGAATGATGTTGGAATGGTGTCGCTAGTATTAGATTTCGTTGAACTTAAAGAAATGTGTTTCTTGTGCCCCTTTTGGAATTTTGTTGGGCCAAGTGGTTTGTTGCGATGGAATCTTGGTCGACCCTGCTAAAATTGCAATTATTGTCGACCTACAACCACACACCACAATGAAGCAACTGAGGATAACATTGGGACATAAAGGATACAATTGAAAATTGATCAAAGGGTATGCGGAAGTGACTTCTACGATGGAGAAGTTATTGAAGAAGGATGTTAAATTCCAGTGGATGGAAAATTTCCAAGAGAGTCTAGACACTTTAAAGAACAAGATGGTTACAATGCCCATGCTTGTATTTCTAAACTAGAAGAAGGAATTTCATGTACATGTCGATGCATCGTTTGTAGCGCTCAGTGTGGTACTAGCACAATCTGGATAAGGGTCGATTTATCATCCTATTTCCTTCGCTAGCAAGAAATTATCAACAACATAGAAGAACTATACCATGACATAAAGAGAGGGATTAGCTATCGTATATGCTCTGCAAAAATTTCAACACTGTTTGCTGGGTGGAAATTTCAAAATGTACACAGATCATTCAACGTTGAAATACCTGGTCAATAAGCTAGTGTTAGGGGGGAATATTTGTCGGTGGCTTCTAATTTTTTAGAAATTTGATTTTGAAGTCATTGTTTAGTCGGTTTGACTGAATTCAGGGCAAGACCATCTATATAGGATCTAGAGTGGTGAAAAACCTAGTAATCTTGATGATAGCCTCCTTGACGCACAATTATTTGCAATAAAAATGTTTGATGATCACTATAGAGACATCATACATTTTTTTAGTATGAGCTATGCACCAGCTGAACTTACCACCACACAGAAAAAAATAGTTGTGTGAGCTGCAGACTTCCAGTTAATCACTGGACAGCTATATAAAATGGGATCTGATGAGATTCTTCGTGTGTCTTGGAGCACGAGGGACCAATTATATTGAATGAAGTGAATGATGGTGTTGTGGGAGGCCATTGTGTTGGAAAAGCTACAGTGCGAAAGATATTGCATGTAGGATTATGGTGTCCCACCATGCATGCAGATGCTCGAGAATACTATTGCAGTTGTGATGTCTATCAGAGAACCAGAAAGTCGTTACGATGAGATGAAATTCCAGTAGTACTGCAAGTAAATTTGCAGGAATTTGAAAAATGGGTTGTTGATTTTGTGGGACCTATTAGTCTGACAGGGAAGAGAACCAGTGCAAGATAAATTATCATTGCAACCGATTACTTGAACAAATGGGATGAAGCATCACCGATAAAAGATAGTACTGCTACAAATGAAACCAATTTCTTGTTTGAAAATGTTGTGACTCGATTCAGATGCACGAAGATTTTGATAACTGACGAAGGTACGCATTTTTTCAATTCGTTGATCGAAGAATTAACTAACCATGTCCATATCCAACATAGAAAGACAATGCCATATCACCGTCAAGCGAAGGGTATTGTCGAAGCATTCAACAAGATCCTAGAGAATGCGTTGACAAAGATTTGCAATGTTAAAAAAGACGACTCGGATCAGAAAATTCCTGTAGTTTTGTGGGCATATCGCACGACCTGTAAGAAGTTGAAGACCGAACTCCATTTCGCTTGGTGTATGGACAAGAGGATGTAATCCCAATGGAATATATTTTACCCATCCTAAGGATTGTTGCAATTACAGAGATGTCAGATGTTGGTGCTATTGAGGAAACACTATCTCAACTACTACAGTTGGAAGACGGTCATTTTGTTGCAGGTTATCATCAAAACATTGAGAAGGAACGACATAAATTATGACATGATCAACACATAAAGAATATGGGATTTCAAGTTAGAGGACTTGTTATTCTGTACAATAGAAAATTTGTAAAGCATATGGGAAAACTAAAAAACACACTGGCTAGGACCGTATATTGTAATTCATATATCTAGTGGAGGCATGGTGCAAATATAAAATTTAGATGGAACATCTGTCAAAGGATTAGTGAATGGAAGTCGGATAAAGCCGCACCAGGATAGCTGCAACTTGGTCTACTAGAAAGAAAGAAAAAAGAGAAATGGAAAGAGAAAAGAAAAAGACAAAATCTTCCGAGTATTTTTAATTTCATGTTTTGATCGCAGGATACCAGTATGTTGAAAGAGAAAGAAAAAGGTTCCACATACTATCTGTCTGTCATAAATGAAAAAAGATGACGAATACAATTCACCCATCTCAATAAAGGAAATATGTTGAATATTGACTACAAGTCGCAGGAAAGAAAGAGTTGTCACAATATGAACATGAGTCACGGAAATGATAGGTGGCCATAATTAATTCAAAAACACGAGCGATTTTGACAATGTGCTTTTTGGTCACTTTTATCATTATTGCGCAATAACTACCACTGATGTGAAAAGCGAGTGACAGTTTTTGTAGCAGTTTCTGTTTGATGATTCAGAAAATCGGCCCATGTGATAGATACCGCTGCCACCTTTCCATTCATTGTCTGCTCATGTGAAGGGATGACTGATTGAAATGCACTTGAATAGGTAGACATTATCACCTTTGTGCCTAAGTTTCAGTTCATTCTGCTACATCCAAGTGAGAGTATTCCATTGTTGTTTGCAATAGCAAGAGTCTAAGTAAGTTTTTCCACAGAGTATGGTTATTTCCATTTCTAGTACAGGCATAGTTGCAGAATCTGGTGTCGCGAACCACTCACCCACACTCATTATGGAATACCATTCTGGATATGTTCCACTGTAGGTCATGGTTCCAAAAGAATTTGAACAGATTCCATTCATCCTTGAAGTGAGGTTACGACTAGACCCATCAGGAATGTCGAAGAGGAAACGATCTAGTAGCCGTAAGAAACCAACATCACCACTACCGAAAGATGAAGAAGCAGCGGTTGGGATTAGGAAACCAGAAAATATTCCACCCAAACCACCTCATTCATTGAGGAGAAAAACTACTAAAATGCAAAGTATCCATTGGTAAAAGCAGTCGTTATGAAAAAGCGTTCGAACAACAGTGAATAACGACGAGAGCCTGCGACATCACCTTCAACTTTACAAGAATCACATGATATATTTGGTGATGTCGATGAAATTTAAAAGAATCTCAAGATATATTTGGTGATGTTGATGAAATTTTCTCTCGTCAGTCCTAACACTCTAAGGAAGCAACCTTACTGGAAGAAAGAAGGAAAGAAGCAACAGAGGTTATGAAGAACATCGAAGAGGCGGAGGCACTGTGTTCCAAGGTAGTCGAGAAAGTTTCTCAAATGTGGGAAGCTTTGATTGATGAAGAAGAGTTAGAGTAAGTCACATAGCAATTGCACACTATGGAGACATAGGTGAACCAAATGAAGAATGAAATGAAAAATATGCCCTTAGCAGAGAAAATGGATAAGGTTGCTGAGGTGAATAAAGTGAGCAACAAGTCACAACACTACGAACACAACAACAAAAGCGAACTGACCGGGTCACAGAATTACTGGTAGAGGAAGAAAGGGTTACAGGTATTATTCAACATGTACACCAGAAAGTGCAACAAGCGGTAGAGTCAGCAAGACTTACAACTTCGGAACACATCAGTTCCAACCTTGTGGAGAATTTGAGAAAGAAGAAAGAAAAATTACGAGAGGAGACTGCGCAGATAGTTAAAATATTTCAAGATTACCAAAGTAAAGTCATCACAACAGAGGTTTTAGATTAGTGTGGATCGGGATGAGCTACATGTGAGTGTTGGGGGGCTGTTGGCCCTAGGAAAAGATAGGAAGAGTTCAGACAAAATTATACTCAGGAATATGAAGACTTCGATCGCACGACAGAATATCCACAATGAAAGAGAGCGGCCACGACGAAAGAGAACAACCGTGATGGAAGACATCATCCATGACAAAAGAGAACAACTGTGATGGAAGGAACCACAACAGAAGAAGAATTCTAGCAGTTTAAAAGGACAACTCGATTGATCGTGGGTAATAATTCAGTTAATATAACACATGCTTTGGTAATAAATCGTCTTTGTATTTTTGGGCTGATAGTGCCCACTATCAGTGTAGTTAACTATATGAGAATAGGAGTGACAGCCTATCGGCTAACATAATAGATTCAATTGATTACAACATGTAATACCCTATATAAGAGAGAACCCAAGCTATGTGCAGGTTGGTCTCTATCGGATTTTGTCTTAGAATATTTGTAGAGTTGAAGAGTTGTAGAGAAGGAAGTCGATCCAGGTTTTGTACGGATTGAAAGTAGGAAAACTTCAGAAACTAAAGACTAGAGAGCATGAGAGGAGAAAAGTTTGTATAGATTGTAGAGAATATCTAGAATAGAGTCTGCAAGCTGAGTGCATAAGAAAAAGGTGCTATATATTTGTCATGCCAGATGAAGAGCGCCTTTGTGGGTTTTCCCAAATGAGTTTCCACATTAAATGTTGTCTCTATGTGTTTTGATGAATATGATTATGTTGAATGAATGTACGATGTGAATAAGTAGATCTTGAATGAATGTATGATGTTGTCTCTATATGCTTTGAATGGACATGATGAAGAGGCTCTCGAGGTGTTTTGAAAAGGCGTTGATGATGGGGATGAAGCGGAATGATTTTACTTTCTTGACGGTGCTTTCAATTTGTGCAAAAAACATGGTATTTGAATGCTTACAACTTCTGTAATTATAATTTAAACCCTAGGAAATCATTTAAAGATATTTGTTTCATGTTCTTCTAATCCATATATATCTTCTCAGCTTACTGAATTGGATTTGGAATGGGAGAACCAAACAAACTTTCAAAAATATCTTGATGATAATGTGCATGCACCTCTTGGAATAGAATTGACTATAATGATATTGACTACTATATTTTTTCCCAACTACAAGTCATTTTATCTTAATTTCCTCTTGAAATGGTGAGATTTCTAGGCTTCCCACTATTTCCATAAAAAGTTTTATAAATATAAGAATATGGTATCAATTTGAAATATCTTGAATTTGTTTTGTGAAAACTTGTAAGATGCCAAGTAGTGAATTTTGACTACAGCATGTGTTTCCTTTCCTTGTTTTGTTGTAGCCACTAGTTCTTAGATTTGTTGGTTTCTTGCAATGTTTGTATGACATTTTTCTTATTCAAAATCTAATTGTATATCCTAAATGAACATCATAAATCTAATATTATCATGCTTCGAAACCACAATAGACAATGTAGATATGAATATTAAGGTCTAATAAAGAATATACATTGATGATACCCATGGAGAAGTCATGCCCTCACACAATGATTTGTTTCCCTTGATTAGGAATATCATTCCTCAACCTAATATGTTTCCTGTTGGTGGTTAATGGGGTTGATGACCCACTTCCTGAGTGTAAGGAGAAATATCTCCCACCCACAGTGGAATAAACAACTAGAGGTATAATTCCCTATAAGAAGGGTTTTTTTCTTGCATTCAACACAATATGTCTCTGTATCAAGGACTCATGGTTCTCTTCCTAGTACTCATAAGAATGATAAAATGTTGATCCCTTGAGCAGCCAATGACACCCTTCCAAACTGATGTAGACTTATTTTGATGGTCACGTTATTTCCTAAGACCAACATTACCCTTTATCATTGTAATATGGATAAAGGAACTAGTAAATACATATTTATTTCCCCAATGACTGATATAACAATGTTGATGTCAATTATAGTCCTTAGAAGCTCACCTAATAGAAGCATTATGGCCCCAATCTTCTCTAGATTACTTCCTTTAGGTCTTGTTCCCTCTATTAATGATGGAAGAATCTTAACCAAGAAATATGCTTCCTCTTCAAAGTCACTACAAGAACCAGATATCCAAAAACAGGGATCATGTATGAAGTATGAAATATGCACATACCTATACATAGTGGTACTATTCGGTATGGAACTCTCCTCTACATCCTACCACGAGTTGGTCCACTTTCCCTTTCTCTGTCCAACACAAAAAGTGATGTTATTATTCTCAAATCTTAGCAAAAATGAGCAACAAACTCAACCTTCAATCTAAAACTCAACAAATTATGTCAATCTTGAAGCATGGTGATAGATCTGGGTGATCTATCCTCATATTCAACTAGGATGGTTAGATTTTTCCATCAAAACCGAAGTGGCTAAGGGTTTTTGTCCTCACCCAAAAATCTCACTGAGCTCTCAAAACCAAATCTCAAAGATGAATAATAACAATTGATACCTAGAAAAGTTGATTTGATTTCTTTTATTCTTTTTGACATGTTCATGAAACATGCAACATAGTCCTTTTTATCTGCTAATGACTCATTATTACTCCAAATGTTGTACTTCTACCCCATGTAGAATCAATCATTAGTTATTCCCCATCTTGTCAAAAGTGAAACATTACAACACCTAAATGATCCCACCAGGAGTAACGATAGAATGCAAGTCATTTGTTTTTTAGAAGTCTATAAGTGTTTCATGTAATTGAAAGGAATTGTTCAAGTATTTTGCATGATTAAATGGGACTAGAAAT
>LPNX011009601.1:1663-26489 GCA_001517045.1 Pseudotsuga menziesii
TACCTTATATGCTATAAGTGATGATGCTAAAAATAATGTTTGATTATGTATGAATCATGATGAAAGGTATTTGATATAAAGTTCCTCGTGAGTTTATCTAACGTGGATGTTAGTAAAAGATGGAATCATTTTATACAATAAGTATGCATTCTCCTTCTTGGTCGCAGAGATGGAAATATTATACTTCCTTTACTCTTTATATGTGTTTTCCTTCCGTGAAGATAAGTAAGTTTACATGTGCATTTCATAGTTAGAAACAAATTCTTGTTGTATTTGAAATCTGATTAGATAGATGGATGTCATGTTTATGATTAAGTGTTTTTCAATCATAACAAAGTAAGTTTAACAAATTAATATGTTAGGCCACTAATTAATGAGGATATACTTTGAGGTAATACGGGTACGTTACAAATGGTATCAGAGTGAGGTTGACAACAGTCGTGCCTATTTGGGATCAACGTGAAGTTAGAAAAACAGAAAAATGGTTAATTCTAACAAATCAGATGATTTCGTTTGTGGATGCATGACAATCATGGATGAGGAAAAAACGTTGTCCGAGTGGGCCTCCAAATATTGAAAGAGGTACCCAAGAGGGTAAGGAAATGAAATATCATGGAAAAGGTATGTTATTACAATATCGACGGATTAAAACCAAAAGTGAGCGAGTAATTCCTTCCTCTTGTTTCAAAGCTTATGTTTATGTTTACACACTCAAAATGGGAGGTTGGATAGTAAATTTTACTCTTGATACATTAAGGAAGAAATATAGTCATTTCTTAGAATTGCCTCTAGCAATAAATATTAAAAAAAAACTAGTGGTTGGAGAAGTCGAGAGTATGGTGCTCAGATAGTCTCTAAATGAGATAATGGACAAATATCTATTCAAGAATAAGGTGAGGATCAATTATGTTTAATATTATTTAAAGGACTAGTTATCATTGCTTGATCTAGTTAGGGTATTTCATATCAAAAATAATTATATGAAAATTATGTCTTTGTGGCAATCTCTAAGACCAACAAAAAAAAAATATTACTATTGTTGCTATTTTCTATTTTGTCATCCTTCCACTGAGTTTCTTTGAGATATTTCTTTGTGTTTAACATATCAAAAAGTCGATTTCATTTACATGCATTTTATCATTGGGTTGGTTCTTGTTGTTATGATTTCTTGGCTTATGTACATACATTTCATGATAGGGTTGGTCCTTTTTGTTATGATTTTTTTTTGGCTTCTACATCCTGATTTTATTTTTCTGGAACTTTTCTTGTATTATCCCTTATTTATATTTTTACTATAAGCCAATCTAAAAGGCCTGTGAAGCATCATTTGTGCGAATAGATACAATAAATATCTTCCAGAGTTAAAACTATTATTAAATTTATATAAAGCATATCACATATTAAGTTGATGTTATTTAAAATTAGTAATGAACACATATATACATAATGAATAAAATTAAAATAAAATTGAAATTAAAGATAAGAGTTAGAGTAGGTGTTTACAATTTAAGTGGAACAAGTTGGAGTGAAAATTAAAATCTATATTTAAGATATAGATATACAAATAAATTCAAATTAATATTAAATTCATTCATATATAGTAAAAAAAATAAAATTACGTTGAAATTATAAACAATTTAAGTTAGAGTTGGTGTTAGAGTAAAAATAAAATGAGTACTTTATGGTGCTACCTTTGAAGTTCAATTTAGGTTGAAATGATTTAATATTAAATGCATACATACACAACAAATAAAATGTTGAAATTATGTTGGAATTATATAATATTAAATACATACATACATAACAAAGAAAAGTGAAATCAAGTTGAACTTAAAACTAAGAGTTAGAGATGGAGTTTAAATATTTATTTGGAGGGAAAACAAAAGTTACAAATTAAAATCGATATTAGAGTTAGTATTGATGTTATTGTTACAGTTTAAATAAAAGGAAAATTGTACTGTGTTACATCTAACATTAGAGTTACAATTAATGTTATAGTTTGTGGTGGATGTTAGAGTTAGAGTTAAAATCAAATGAGTATTGTATTGTGTTACATCTAATACTAGAGTTAGAGTAAAAGTAAAAGGAACATTGTAATGTGTTACATTTGATGTTGAATTTAACTTGAAAATTATTTAATGTTAAATATATACATAAATCATAGATAAAAATGCAATCAAGCTTAAATTAAATCCAGGAGTTAAGAGTTAATGTTAGAGTCAAAGTTTGTGTTTGGAGTGAAATTAAAAGTTAAAAATATAAATTGAAACTTTAAACTAAAATTAACATTGTACCGTGTTGTATATTAGAGTTAGAGTAAAAGTAAAAGGAACATTGTAATGTGTTACATTTAATGTTGAATTTAACTTGAAAATTATTTAATGTTAAATATATACATAAATCATAGATAAAAATGCAATCAAGCTTAAATTAAATCCAGGAGTTAAGAGTTAATGTTAGAGTCAAAGTTTGTGTTTGGAGTGAAATTAAAAGTTAAAAATATAAATTGAAACTTTAAAATAAAATTAACATTGTACTCTGTTACATTTAAATCACATTTAAATCAAGTTGAAATTAAAGCTAAGAGTTAAAGTTAGACCTTTCTGTTTGGAGTGCAAGTAAAAGTTAAAAATATAAATTGGGATGAAAGTTATATTTAATACCAGATGCATGCATACATAGTAAATAAAAATGAAATTAAGCTGAATTTACAAACAAGATTTAGAGTTGGTGTAAAGTTAAAGTTGAAGTGTACATTGCATTATATTTGAAGTTGAAGTTAAATTGGAATTATTTAATATGAATGTTATAGTTTGTGCTAGAGTTAAAATAAAATGAGCATTGTATTTTGTTACATCTAATATTAGAGTTAGAGTTAATGTTAGAGTTAGAGTTAAAATAAAATATACATTGTATTGTGTAACATTTAAAGTTGAATTTAACTTGAAAATTATTTAATGTTAAATGCATACATAAACAATAGATAAAAATGAAATCAAGTTGAAATTAAAGCTAAGATTTAAAGTTAGAGCTAGAGTTTGCGTTTAGAGTGAAAGTAAAAATTAAAAAATATAAGTTGAAACTCTAAAATAAAATGAACATTGTATTGTGTTACATTTGAAGTTGAATCTAAGATAATAACTATTATATATTGTTACATTTGAATTTGAATCTAAATTAAAATCTATTTAAAGTTAAATGCATACATAAACAATAATAAGAATGAGATCAAGTTGGAATTAAAGCTAAGAGTTGAAGTTGGAGCTACAGTTTGTGTTTGGAGTTGAAGTAAAAAGTAAAAGTTATAAATATAAATTGGAATGAAAATTAAATTTAATAATAGATGCATACATACATAGTAAATAAAAATGAAATGAAATTGAATTTAGAAATAAGAGTTAGAGTTGGTAGAAAGTTAAAGTGAAGTGTACACTGCATTATATTTGAAGTTGAAGTTAAATTAGAATCATTTAATATTATATTCATACATACACATTGAAAATAAAAATGAAGTCAAGTTGAAAGTAAATCTAAGTTAGAGTTAAAAATAAGAGTTTGTGTTTGAAGTGAAAGTGAAAGTGAAAAATTCAAATTGGCGTGAAGGTTAAAATTAATATTAAATGCACACATATACAAGTAAATTAAAATTAAAGTTAAATATTCCTTGAGTGAATTTAATTATACATGCATATTGAATAAAAAGTAAACTAAAATGTTGTAAGTTGAAACTTTAAACTAGGGATAAAGACTTTGTCTTGTTTTTAAAGTAAAAGTGAAATATATGTTATATTAAAATTATATTTTAAATTAAGGAGATAGTTTTATATTAAAATTTAAATATATACATATATCAAAAATTTAATTTGTACCATTGTAGTGATTTAGTTATTTCTATTCGTTAATTAAAAATAATAATTAATTATACCATATTTACATCTAAATTTATGTCAATTTCAAATTAAGATATTTTCATTATATTATATAAACTATTATTATATCTTTTTCAAAATATCTATCTAGCATAATACCAAAAAAAATAAAAAAATAAAAAATCTAATTTATACCATTGTAATGATTTAGTTATTTCTATACATTAAATAAAAAACATAAATTAATTATACCATATTTACATTTAAATTTATACCAATTTCAAAGTAAAATATTGGAATTATAAATTTCATAAATATATTAGTCTTTAGATAATATATCCATGAAAAGATTAAAGGAAAAGGCTCCATTGAAAATGAATGGCACATCTTAGTAGTGGATTTTCATTATAATTGAATCAAGTGTTTCAACAAAATAAAAAGTGATCATCTACATTATTATATATAACATTCACTTAGTAAAAAAATTAAAAAAAACTATAAAATTTAAGGAAAATATATAAATTGCAGAAATACTTCAAATTTAATCTGGATGAATTCTTCAATCCATCTACAACACAACACAACTCTACAATTCTAGAATTAGAAAGTTTCCATTCATTGAATCTTGTTCCATTATCACAAACTATCAAACAATGATCATAATTAACATTGTGAAATTCATGTAATTATAAATAAATAAATAAAAATATAACCATGAAATTAAATAAAATACTACAAATAAACTCATTAAAATGATGAAATTTAACTATGCTGAAATTCAACTATGATCTTGTAAACTTTATTTTCAAAGTTACGTCTAATTTTGAGGATTTATTACAGAAATGAAAAATATAAAAAGATTCAAAAAATTGAAAACTAAATATCTCTTCAAATTGAACTTTAATTAAATTTTAATCACCTAAAATTTTAGAAAATAATGTCAACAAAAAGTTTATTTATATAAACAATTATTAAAAAATAAATAAAAACCTAATTATTTCTTGACAAAATTCTCCTCAAATAAGTAAACAACTATTATTTAAAATAATGAACAAAATAAACTTTGAGAACATATAAACTACATACCAAATAAGTTTTTAAAGGTTGAGTTGAAGAAGTACCAGAAAATGGGCCAATGAATATTTAAACGATGGACATAAATTGGAAATGAAAAAAGAGAAGGCGGCAAGGCACTCAAAGACCCTCTTCTTTCATTTAATAGCCATAAAAAATCGAACCCGGATTAATAACCATAAACAATCGAACCCGGAATCAATACGAGACTGGAGTTTTAGAAAACAAATAAAATGACAGGAATTTTAGAAAAGAAATAAAATCACGATGACAAAAAAAATACAGTTGAAAAACAACCAGCTCCATTCCTTAATAAAATACAAATAAAAAATAATAATAAACGGGAACATAATTAAAAATATGACATTATTAAAAAGAAGGAAAACAGTACAACATAACTATATATATAAAAGAAAATAAAACTATGTCGGAAAGTCAAAAATCGACTGAAATACAAACAGGGGCAGATTCAACAATGGTTTGAAATAGAGAAAGGGCAGATTAGAGACGACAGTGAAACATAAATTAGAAATTATATATATATATAAAAGAGAAAAATAAAATTTAATTTGGAAATTAAAAAATACTTTGAAATAGAAACATCAGAATCAAAACGGTCCAGCATGTGGCACAAAAAACACAAATTGAAAATTCGAAAACTCTTCAAATAGAAAGAGAAAAACAATGAAACTCAAAATCAAAACATGGGACAAACTCATTACTTCTGGTTCTGTTGTAGCAGTTTAAGACGTTATCTACCTTGTATACAAACTATAATCAAAACAACTCTCAAAATAACTTTGAAAATAACTATATACAAAATAAATTTAAAAATTGGTGTTGCTAGCTTAAGACATCATCTACAGTTTAAAAATGCCTCTCAGGAAAAGGGTTTGTTTAGAAATAACAATAAGAAACAGGGTTTGAATTAGGAAAACAAAATATGTTAATCCCATTAACCAAAATCACATGAAATAAGGGAACGACAACAAAAGCATTTCATAAAAAAAAACTCTCTCAACGCTTTCCTCTATACACTTGCGTTCGAGGAGCTAAAAACGTTCTCCTTGCCGCTGAGTATGAATCTGCATCTGGCTGTAACCATGTAGCTCGTCAATTGTTAAAGAAACCAAACAAATAACGCAACAAATTAAATAACAAAAAAGCATCACCATGCATACCTCCTTCGCCTCACTCTTCTGTCCATTCCGCCATTGTTTCAGATTGCATTCCCTCTCACGAACAGCAACCAAAAGAAAACAAATAAAAAAAACACAAAATATATAAGCATGGCCATGCTCCAAAGAATTAATAGAAACACATAGAAATCCAAACAAGAGAATTAAAAGAACAGAAACACAAAGAAATTAAAAAACTAGAAAGAAAACTGACAACAAAACCTACAAACCCTAAAACATAAACGAATATAAATCCAGACGAAAATCCAGTCTCCAAAGAATCGAAATTCTGGACTCAGTTCACCACTCAGTGCTCCTCTCCAAATGAATGAAAACACTTTCCCCTAACGAATAAAAGTAGGAATATGGATCTCGGTACATGTTATTTAGGTTTATTATATTTTCAAATCCGCTTCCGTTTTTTTCTGCCAGGGTGGTTTAGGTTTATTGAATTTCAAATCCGCTTTTTTCTGCCGGGCTCGTTTAGGTTTATTGTATTTTCAAATCTGCTTTTTCCTGCCAGGTTTTCCGTACGGATATGCCGTCTATTGTTGCCCTTTTTGAAATTTGAAAAGTTGGGCGTGTGAGAGGCTTTATGCTGTTTCCAAATCTGCATTTCGATTTTCATTACAATTTCAATTTAGCTTTATCTCTCTATTTCAATTACACTTTTTCTATGGGAGGCATCCGGCGATGCAATAGTAAATGGATCTTGCATTTTTCTGTTGTATAATGCAATTGATAATTTTTTAATTATTGTTTCTTTATGTTACTTTTTTAATTCCCGTTTCATAATGGTTTTTGTGTACAAGACTACTAATTGTATAGCAGAGAGTATCATTCAATATATGAATGGTTGGACTCTAACAATTATATGTATACTAGCAACAACCACATTAAATTAATAATGTATTTGAATACGTCGATAGGCCTAAATTTAAGCACATACTATAGGGAAAAATATTAATATAAAAAGTATGTGCATAAATTTACGCCTATCGACGAATTCACACACGTTATTAATTTAATGTGGTTGTTGCTAGTAATGGGTGCGTGCATAGACATATCTACAAAGTATTAATAGAAATAATATTGTTTATTTAATTATAATATATAATAAATAATATTAAATATATTTATTACCATATTATTTAATTAATATAAAACATAATATACTTAAAATATTATTAATACAATAGTATATATATAAAATATATCATGAAGTTAATTATATCCAATATTTATTATTCACATGTTATAAACTATCATAATAACAGATATGATCACAAATTCATAATGTAACCTAGCCATAATGTTCCATACCATGTTATTGATGTACCAAGTCAGCATATGTTCATTATTATTAGAATGAAGATGATCAACATCACAATGTGACATAACCAACATTTTTCTCTATAGTATGTATTGTGTCGCAAAATATACGAAGATGTGACATGAAACCCTCGCAAACTGTGACAATGTCACATAGCCTTTGTTTAATTTCACAACGTGACAAATACATTGGGGAACACAAGCATTCAAATACTATGTAGGAGGTTCACAAAGGGTTATGATAAATTACATCATTTGTCACATTGGAAACAACTATAGTTCTGATTATGTTGGAATGCAATGTTCATGATGTTTTATGTGTCTTTACTACATACCACATTGGTTAGGATAATATATGGTTATGTTGCTCAAAATATGGTTAATGGTCAAAATATTGATGTGAAACTAATGAAATACAGTATGTTATTTATATAATTTTATTAAAGTAAACATAAAATAATGAGGTTATTTAGACACATTAATTAATTTAATGTGGTTGTTGCTAGTATTAAATATGGTAATTAACAAGAAGGTATTTAATTCACATGTTATAAACAAATGTAATAAAGTATATCATCACAAATTCATAGTAACCTAGCCATAACGTTCCATACCATATTATTGATGTACCAGGTCAAGATATGTCCATTACTACGTTTTTATGTATATTATTTATTGTGTCGCAGAACATATGAAGATCTGACATCAAATCGTGAGCCAAATTGTGACAATGTGACATACCCTTTCTTTAATTTAATAATGTGACAACGACATTGGGGAATGCAAGCATTCAAATACAGCATCCGAGGTTGCAAAATGGTTTTGATAATCTTCATTGAAAATGTCACATCGCAACGTTAGGATTTTTAATCAAAGAATAATATGTTGGTGAAAGGTTTGTCACATCACAACGGTAGGATTTTTAATCAAAGAATAATATGTTGGTGAAAGGTATTATTAGATTCTAATAGTACAAAAGCTATGTAATTGTCATCTTGCATTATCAAACCGTTCCCTAATCGGTTCTGTGAGATTAAGTAATTCATTGTAATGTTGGATTGTAAGTTTTTTTCATAGTTGGGTCTAGGTATGTATGCAATGGTTATCATGTTCTATTTCGACATACATAAATTATTGTTAGAAATAATATTGTTTAACTAATTTTAATAAATGATATCATTTTTTTATTACCTCATTATTTAATTAATATAAAACATGAAATAAAACATAATATAGGTAAAATATTATTAATACAATGTTTTTCCCTATGAGTGGGCCTAATGGTTAAGAGCATGTGTTTCCTCTTAGGAGGTCACAGGTTCAAATACAGAGGGGGGTAGTGTATGTACACCTCTGCAGACTTTAGCAGTTAAATCGCTGCACAGAGGGGGTCCCTTGTCCCACAAACAAGGGGGTCTCATACACCAATTTGGTGTCTCGCTTGGCAGTGACCTTAAAAATAGATTATTATTATTATTATTATGAAAAATATATCAGGAAGTTAATTATATCCAATATTATTTATTTTATATGTTATGCATACTTTATTATTTAATACCTTCACAATTACTTATTTTAATATCGATTTGTAATTAATTACATGATATCATTTAAATAATTTGTCACAATATTACAATTAGTAAAACATATCACAATGTGACAAAACCCTTGATCAATGTCACTAATGTAACATAACTGTGATAAACGTCACAATGCGACAAAACGCTTATTAAACGTCCACTCTTGCATTATTAATGTGTCACATCTTTTGTTGTGTTGACATATACCAACCAAACACTGTAGCAAACCATGGTTTAATGTCGTAATGTAATATAACCCTTGATAATGTCGCAGTGAAACATAAACCTTGATAAACATCATAATGAGACATAAGATTATGATATGCAACATAAACTATGTTAAACGTCACAATGCAACATAACACTTATTAAACGTCCACTATCACATTATTAATGTGTTTGAGAATTGCTTATTTTAATATCGCTTTGTAATTAATTACATGATATCATTTAAATAATTTGTCGCAATATTACAATTAGTAAGACATATAACAATGTGACAAAACCCTTGATGAATGTCACTACTGTAACAGAACTTTGATAAACGTCAGAATGCGACAAAACGCTTATTAAATGCCCACTCTCGCATTATTAATGTGTCACATCTTTGGTTGTGTTGACATATACCAACAAAACACTGCAAGAAACCATGGTTTAATGTCGTAATGTGATATAACCCTTGATAATGTCGCAATGAAACGTAAACCATGATAAACATCATAATGCGACATAACATTATGATATGTAACATAAACTGTGTTAAATGTCACAATGTGACATAACGCTTATTAAACGTCCACTATCACATTATTAATGTGTCTTCCCTATGGTTGTGTTGACATATACCAACCAAACACTGTAATAAACCATGGCTTAACGTTGGAATGTGATATAACCCTTCATAACGTCGGAGTGAAATGTAAACCTTGAAAATCATTACAATGCGACATACATTCTACATTGCTATGTAGAATGTGGATGCTTTAAACCATTTTTTTTGTCAAACATCTCTCTTTCTCTCTCTCTCTCTACATATATATATGAATAAAATTCTTAGAGAAATTTTCTAAACATCCAAAGACACACTATTAATGTCATAGTGAAACGTAAACCTTGATAAATATCACAATCCGACATAACATTCTACATTACTATGTCGAATGTGGATGGTTTCAACCATTTCTTTTGTCAAACAACTCTCTCTCTCTCTATATATATATATACATATACACATATACCAATATAATTCTTAAAGAAATTTTCTCAACATCCAAATAGATATTATTAATGTGTCAAATATTGGACATTATTACAATGTGACATAACCTTGGTGAATATCACAATGTGACACAACCCTTGATGAATGTCGCTAATGTAACATAACATGTGATAAACGTCACAATGCGACATAATTGCCATGTTGCATTATGGATATGTTGAGTAATGTGGTAATGTGACAATATGTAAGTCATTGTCACGTTGCACAATGATTAGGTGTAGTGAAATTTTCAGGTGTTAACTCTGTTTTGACATAAACGAAGGGTTATGTTCGATTGCGTTGTTTCTATATGGATATATTGTATTATGGTTATGTTAATTAATGTGGTTCATTGCATTACAACATTAAAAGTAATTTCATAAGAGAATTATATGTTTAATGTATGAAGTGCTATGGTGGATCATCATAGTGAGTGACAATCAAGTTGAATTGTGACATTGTTGTATGGTCATGATGGTTACTGGATTTTTGTTACATGATCCCATTAATTAAATTGTTTTGTAGTAGTTGGGTTTAATTTTATTTTGAATTTCTTATTGGATTCTGAAATTGATGAAGGGCTATCTTGGATTATGATGTTCATTGCTGCTTATGGTGTCTTGTGATATGCGGTGTATAGAAAGTCATCATAAATTACAAGATGACATCACAGTGAAACGTCAACATTGATAAACATCACAATGGAACATAACCCTTGAAAAATATGACAATGTCACATAACTATTCATGAATGTCGGTAATGTAACATAACATGTGATAAACGTCACAATGTGACATAATGCTTATTAAACGCCCACTGTAACAAACCATGGCTTAACGTCGTAATGTGATATAACCCTCGATAATGTCACAGTGAAACATAAACCTTGATAAACATCACAATGGGACATAACCCTTGATAAATATCAGAATTTGACATAACCCTTGATGACTGTCGCTAATGTAACATAACCCGTGATAAACGTCAACATGCGACATAACACTTATTAAATGCCCACTTTAACAAACCATGGCTTAAAGTCGTAATGTGATATAACCCTCGATAACATCACAGTGAAACGTAAACCTTGATAAACATCACAATGGGACATAACCCTTGATAAATATCATAATCAGACATAACCCTTGATGAATGTCGCTAATGTAACATAACCTGTGTTAAATGTCACAATGCGACATAATGCTTATTAAATGCCCACTATCACATTATTAATGTCTTAATCGTAATGTGATACAACCCTTGATAACATCACACTGAAACGTCAACATTGATAAACATCACAATGCGACATAACCCTTGACAAATATGACAATGTGACATAACCCTTGACAAATATCACAATGTGACATAACCCTTGATGAATGTCGCTAATGTAACATAACTTGTGATAAATGTCACAATGCAACACAATGCTTATTAAACGCCCACTGTAACAAACCATGGCTCAACGTCGTAATGTGATATAACCCTCGATAACGTCACAGTGAAATGTAAACCTTGATAAACATCACAATGCGATATAACCCTTGACAAATATCACAATGTGACATAACCCTTCATAAACGTCACAATGCGACATAACACTTATTAAACGCCCACTGTAACAAACCATGGCTTAACGTCGTAATGTGATATAACCCTCGATAACATCACAGTGAAATGTAAACCTTGATAAACATCACAATGTGACATTACCCTTGATAAATATCACAATTTGACATAACCCTTGATGAATGTCACTAATATAACATAACCCATGATAAACGTCACAATGCGACATAATTCTTCTTAAACACCCACTATCACATTATTAATGTGTTACATCTTTGGTTGTGTTGACATATACCAACCACACACTGTAACAAGCCATGGATTAACATCGTAATGCGATATAACCCTCGATAACATCATAGTGAAACATCAACATTGATAAACAAACCATGGCTTAACATTGTAATGCGATATAACCCTCGATAACATCATAGTGAAGCGCCAACATTGATAAACATCACAATGCGACGTTACCCTTGACAAATAGGACAATGTGACATAACCCTTGACAAATATCACAATGTGACATAACTCTTCATAAATGTCACTAATGTAACATAACTCGTGATAAACGTCACAATGCGACATAATGCTTATTAAATGCCCACTGTAACAAACCATGGCTTAACATCGCAATGTGATATAACCCTCGATAACATCACAGTGAAACGTAAACCTTGATAAACATCAAAATGCCACATAAACCTTGACAAATATAACGATGTGACATAACCATTAATGAATGTCGCTAATGTAACATAACCCATGATAAAGGTCACAATGCGACATAACGCTTACTAAACTCCCACTGTAACAAACCATGGCTTAAGGTCGTAATGTGATATAACTCTCGATAACATCACAGTGAAACGTAAACCTTGATAAACATCACAATGCGACATAACCCTTGAAAAATATCACAATGTGACATAACCCTTCATGAATGTCCCTAATGTAACTTAACCCATGACAAACGTCACAATGCAACATAACGCTTATTAAACGCCCACTATCACATTATTAATGTGTCACATCTTTGGTTATGTTGACATACCAACCAAGCACTGTAACAAACCATGGCTTAACATCGTAATGTGATATAACATGAACTCTAACATCACAGTGAAATGTAAAGCTTGACAAACATCACAACGCGACATAACCTTCTACATTACTCGTTTAAACCATTTCTTTTGTCAAATGACTATATATATATATATCAAGAAAATTATTACAACATAATGTAAGGGTCAATGAATGTTGCAATGCAACAAAGCCATTAAAGAATTTACCATGGATGAATGTCACAATGCAATATAATCCTTAATAAAAACAGAATGCAACATAATCCATAATGAATGACAAAATGAAACATAACCATAATAAACATCATAATATGGCATAACCCTTGATGAATGTCACAATGATGTATGTCAAAACTTACATTATGAATGTGTCATATATTGGGTTGTGTGGGTGTATATCATTTTTTAATCCTTGCATGGCTTTGCATAGTTCGTTGAGTTCTCAAGATGTGCTACTGAGCATTGGGTCTTCTCCACTCCATGGTCGACATTGAAGTAAAATGGATTTCTCTTCGTATAATAAATAGTTGCTAATATGAGGTGTTTATCGACGTGTTCCATAGAGTCATATTCGACTAAGACGCTTTGTGTATTTGTTGGGTTATGAGTTTATTTTAAATAAAATATTGTAACAGACCGTCGAAGGGCTTTACGTTTTCCTTTGCGGTTTTCAAATAGCAAGTTGGAGACTGTAATGCTTTTATTTGAGTAATACAACTTTTGTTGTGAGTCTTTGTCATATTTTGTTGATGAACTAGTTGTAAGAGACTCTGTGTCAAAAGAAAGGGTTTTTTTCTAAACTTGTTAAAGATTGAAAACACCCTTGAGGTTATTAATACTGTAAATTTATGGCTATTATACTTTGGACATCGTGTAGGGATTTAAAAACAAAGGAAAAATATTTGCCATTAAGTCTTGCGACTTAGATAAAGAATGTTAAAATGCTTATAAATACTGTTTTTAGTTTCTTTCTTTCCTTTTGATTTTTTGGCAAACCTGTAAAACTATAACAGCCGTAAGGGTTCTCTTATGGATATCTCAGTTATTAACTCACCGTGTAAGGTTTTTATATTCGTATATGAATGTTTAAATGATAAGGCCATTGGTCTCCTCTCTAAAGTTTTTGTTTCAATTTGCATTAAAACACCATTGTTGCAGTTTTGTTTTAAAATAAATAAAAGTATTAGAATAGACAAGGTCATAAGGCTCGTTGTTTTATGTCTATTTTTTGGGGTGATAAGCTGAATCGTAACTCCCTTTATTGTTGGATTTATTATTTGTTATTTTGAAAAAAGACTGTAGGGTTTCTGTGTGTAAAGCTCTTAATATATTTTTTATTTTAACCAGAATTATAACAACTATTACAAAAAAAGTAGGTTGTTCTGTTGTAAAGCTATACTCTTAGTTCAAAGTAATTATACGTTACCATTGTTATTTGCACAAGGCTTGGGATTTGTTTAGACTTCCGGCAGAAAATAAGGGTTAGACAGAAAAATACTTATTTGTACTTCTTATATCAATTTATTTAATGAAACAATGTTTAGTTATACAGGTCTAGGGTTTCATGGCTTTTATACCATAGAGGGTTACTCTGTTTATTTAGTTTTTTTCCACTTTTGAGTATATTACATATAGTGCGAGTGATAAAAATGAGAGTAAATATTAAATTTAAATAATAATAATAATAATAATAAATTAAAGTAAAATCCTATTTTTAAATAGGATTTTAAATAGAGATAGTGATAGTAAATATTAAATTTAAATAATAATAATAATAATAATAAATTAAAGTAAAATCCTATTTTTAAATAGGATTTTAAATAGAGATAGTGATAGTAAATATTAAATTTAAATATAGTAAAGATAGTGACAAAACTATATTGAATCCAAGATAAGGAAGAACATTAAATAAATAATGTCATCTTGACATCATTTAGTCAATGATATAAAAGAGCCTTAAAATCTTATTTAAAAGTAATATAATGGAAAATAAAGAGTAACACAAACATTGTTATTATTAAATTATATATTCCTATTAACACAGACAAGAGCAATGCTCATGAACCCATGGCGTGTCACGTAAAAAATTATTGTAGTTTATATTTGGTTTTTAAAATAATTGACATATGGAGAGTTTCCATGTTTTAATCGGTGCCGGTTCGCAGTTTCAATAAAGCACAGATTGTAATATCTATAATAATGATTATAACTGAGCCTTCCTAAATTGTCATGTTTATGGAAGTGGTCCATTAATATTAATTGCCATTTGAGGAGAAGGATTGAGGGACCTTCATAAACTATCACCAAGGTAAATTAAAGATACATTATAGAATCATATATCCTTTCAATTAGTTTTCATTTTCTAGGGTTCATGTTCGTTCACCACTCAAGTGACTTTGCGAGACATAGGACAAATTAATGTATTCCACCACTGTTGAAAATATAGAAGGCCCACAATCAACATAGTCTCCAGATTAGATTCTTCTGAGTAGATACTTCTTTACAGTGGAATGTAGATATAAAATCCTATCTCAACAGCTGATCAAAAGTTTAAACAAAAGAAAAGCACCTGTTTAAAGGGCGCTGGTTGATGAAGAACAATTCACGTGGGCCAAAGAATTCAGAGGCGTCTGGAATTGGTCTCTAGAATGTGTACAAGGCTTATAAAAGTCAAGAAAAAAGCATAGACCTTTAATAGATTCTTACAGAAAATATCTTGCACCCACATAAATCGAATATATCAATGACTAAAATTTCCACCAAAGAAACAGAGCAGACCAGACGACAATTACATTGAATCGTTTTAAAGTTTCAAGATGCGCATGCCATGGATGGAAAGTTGGATGGATGCATCGATCAAACAACAATATATATACATATATATAGACAACTGCTCTGCAGAAACTGATCAGCAATGTTGATTTTGTCTACTGATCTATAGTAATGGAGCACGGGGCATTCACATGAGTACCAAAGTGCACAGAGTTTTTTCAAAATACTGTTTGTAAATGGAAAATCTGACCAGATAGAAAGTAATGTAGACCTGGAGCCGAGTACTCTGTTCCGACGAATTCAAAAAAACTTAATAAAGGTTTTAGCAAAAGCCAATATCAACAAATCAATTATTTTATTCCAACTATATTTTCGTTTGTCTCCACATGAAATTTAATTCATCACATAACATAACAACCATGTGTAATCAGTAATTGACAAACATGTGATAACAATTAACAATCAGTAATTGACCAACATTTGATTTGAATTTGAGCTTGAAAGATAACAATTTTTTTAATCAGTGAAACTACATTAAATCAAATTGACAATATCAATCAAATGTTTAACTACAATAATCTAAACCCCTTGACCTTGTAAATATACATATTTCTTTTGGAGCAAATGCAGGTAGAAAGGTTACACAAAAACATAGATTGATTTAACCCTTTCAACGTGGAATGTATTAACCAGCGGTGCTTTTTCAACGTATTGTCTTGAGAACAATGAT
The DNA here is from genome assembly GCA_001517045.1 of Pseudotsuga menziesii. NCBI lineage: Eukaryota > Viridiplantae > Streptophyta > Pinopsida > Pinales > Pinaceae > Pseudotsuga > Pseudotsuga menziesii. The sequence continues at coordinate 18,115 of LPNX011009601.1, forward strand.
ATGAAAGGAAAACAGATAACTTAGCTATAAACAAATAATACCTTTCTTGTTTTGCCAAGATGTGAATGATGTCTTACCCAAATCAAGTTGAAGGAGATTTGCAACAGGAAGTCCTGATATTGTGTAATGGTGAACTGATTTTTCTTGGTGGGCAGAAAAAAATAGTTTTCTATAAGATCGTCGGTTCCTACATAGGATAGGACTATGGCTTGTCATCTCCCACCCGCTCTCCCAAGAGCACATTGTAATCTCTAAATAATTTCGCTTGTTTCCACATTGGTATCACCGACTGCAACAATATTCAACCATACTTCTAAGCTTCACTCATCCACTTCAAATTATTTAAATTTGAAAGGTTCTGAAAACATAGAAACCACTTATAGCAACCTCGGCGGTGAGGTTATCATATCCAGTTCCTACGGAAGCAAAGCTGACGCCTGTCATGAGTTCTTGGGTACTGAGATCAGGATCCAAATATGGCGATGGCATCTCCTTAAGCCCCAATCCTGCACCTGCAAACCAGAATAATTGTGATATCTAAAATTAGTTACTAGGTAAGGTTATGCTAGCTTATATACTAAAATAATCTGGAAGAACTATTTTATTGAATATACCGATGAAATCTGTTGACAGTTTGCCATTAGAAAAGTGGCCTGTGGGATTGTGATTGATGAAATCTCGACCATATGGAGGAAAGTTGGCTTTGGCTAGTGTGGGAATGTAGTTGTTATTTCCTGGATCCACAATCGAATCACCAAAAACAAACAGACCAGGAATTTTGGCTGTAACGTTGCTTAATCCTCCACTGGCCTCGGCTATTGCAACAATGATAATATTTGCAGGTGACTAAAGCCTGCGACATTGATAGAGTGCGGCATTGATAATCTTTTACATCGGCTATTGTAACATTGATAATCTTTGCAGGTGACTAAAGCCTGCGAGATTGATAGACTGCGGCATTGATAGTCTTTGATAGGAAGTAAAGACTGTGTGTGTAGAACTATCTCCCAATCGGTGCGAGAGATAACAAACCGATTCATAACCGTTTCCTAACAGACTTGTAAATCAGCGATCGGTCGCTAACAGTCTTCTAACAGACTCCTAAATCTTCTCGTTTCCTAACCGACTCGTAAATCAGCGATCGGTGGCTAAGAGTATTCTTTTAATAGACTCCTAAATCTGTGGCTAGTTAAGCTATAAATGGCTAGTTAACAGATCAGACGATTGGGATGATCTAGAGCATCCACTTGGCCGGATTTGTAGGATCTTGATGATCAGCTCAAGCAAGTCCACCCCCAAAAATACCACTGATAATTATGGCTATCGGTGTAATAAGTCAACTATAATTTTTATAAATCAAGGTTAGGCAAAGAACTTAGATTTTGTACTTACAAATTATGTTGGCTCATGTTAATGAAATTATAGTAATGAAATGTTAAGATCAGAGAATTTGATAATAGATGAGTTTGGATAGCTTTTTTCCAAATAAATGAGAAACCAATCATTACAATGCATTTCAGCATCTTAGATGAGGGACAAGCTCTCAAAATGAATGACAAACAAGCTTATTTATATGACAAAGACTACCTATTAGAATTCTTACACAAACATAAAATTATTATCCACATAGACAAACTAGTTATTGAGAGCCTTAAAGAATATTATCCTCTCCAATCGGTTTCAATTCCCACCTGTTACAGGTTGAATTTATTCATGAGTTGATTTTTTATTGGTTCTATTCATGAGCCAATTGTCAAGGTTGGAAAGACATCAACAAGCATATCCTCTCTTTTCGGCTTCATGGCTAGGCAAGTTGTATGTCAAGGAAACTAGTTATCCAAACAACAAATTTTCATTCACATATATAATATACAACATTTGCTGAAAGTTCAAAATGTTTTGAGATCTTTACTTGTCTGGCCACGTGATCTAGTTAAAACATATCGTATAATTTATTGCAAAATGTTGAAAATTAATGAAAAGTGGGACAAAGAAAATAACATTATTACTTTGGAAATATTGACATTTACAGAAAAACGGAAAAAATTAATTGATAGAAAAAAATATGCGTGTAAGATGTATGAAAGTGATTATTTTATTAATATTATCGTAAATGACAAACATTGCACTTTCTTTGATTTTACACCGATTCTTTATAGTTATCTATACAACCAATTGTAGAATTTTTAGCACGAGAAAGAGATTTATTAGATAATGTTTCGAGCCAAATTTTCCGTAAGCTATAGTATTCTACATATTGTCACCAACTCAAGCCACCATTGAATTTGTGATTTCATGTGTCCTCCTAACCATTGACATTGTTTTTCTAGTGCATGATGTTTTGTTATATTTTTTAGCCATGACTTCTTATGAACAAAAAAAAACATGATTATTATAGTAGAATCGACAATTTCAAGATTTGTGGGTAAGAGCATGACAAAGATTTGTAGGTAAAGTGTGCATAAGGCACATCAATTGAAGAGATTGTTGCAAAAGATCCAATGTCTTAGAGATAGGTTAGTGTGCAAATTTAAACTTAAGAAAACTATTACATCCTTTAATCATATTGAAGTTGTTGGATTACAATCAAATGTTACAAAGTCATGAGAGAAACCAATTGAGTGGAAAACCACACTTTCATTTTTAACATATGCTCCCATCCAATACATTTGAAAAAAATTCTGACAATGAAAAAAACAAGGAGGAAACTGCCTCTTAAAATGGAAAAGAGTTTGTTCTTGCCAATATAGGTGTGTTACACTAAGTGTTTTAATGAATGGATAAATAATTAATCCCTTAAGAAAGATCTATATTATTAGTCAAAGATCAATGTAGAAACACAATATTCAAGCTATCACCTAATCGATTCTCATGAAATCATGGCGTAAATAAAAACACAATATTCAAGCTATCATTCGATCGATTCTCACAAAAATCATGGCATAAATAAACAGAGTTTTGACAAAGCAGAGATCAAGCTATCAACCAATCCACCAGATCGATTTCTCTGAAAATCGTATCATAAATAAATAGCAGGGATCAAGCTATCATGCAATCCACTAGATTGAAGAAATCGTGGGCATATAAAACAACTAATAGACAAAGCATAAATCATGCAATCCCAAGATCGAAATAATATAGCAGCGTTTGACAAAGCCCCGATACAACCATCATGAAATCACAAAATTGAAGAGATCGTGGGAATATAAAATAGATAATAAACAACATCTAGCAAAAGGAAAAATGTTCAACACAATTGCTAGATCAACTTCTCTACAATCGGGGCATGATAAACTAGAGTTTAATAAAAACAAGATTCAGCCATAATCGCAGACAATGGATACAACATCCAACAAAAGGAAAAATGTTCAACGTAAACACCAGATCAACTTCTCTGCAATCAGGGCATAATAAACCAAAGTTTAATAAAAACAAGATTCAGCGATAATCGCAGACAATGGATACAACATCCAGCAAAAGGAAAAATGTTCAACGCAAATACCAGATCGACTTCTCTGCAATTGGGGCATAATAAACCAGAGTTGAATAAAAACAAGATTCAGCCATAATTACAAACAATGGATACAACATCCAGCAAAAGGAAAAATGTTCTATGAAAATACCAGATCGACTTCTCTGCAATCGGGGAATAATAAAGCAGTGTTTAATAAAAACAAGATTCAACCATAATCACAGACAAGGGATACAACATCCAACAAAAGTGAAAATGTTCAACACAAATACTAGATCCATTGCAGAGGATTTCCCTTCAGATTAATGAAGCAAAACCCCAAATCCAGAATGCCTACCTCTAGCCTCTCCATCTCACCCCCCTTTTATAAAAAAATCATAGGGACAAGTGGCAAAGATTAACTGCCAGGTTTCCTTTTAAGGTGGAATAAAATCCTCCTAGGATTCTTCCCACCGTAACCATTCCGCACTAATCTCCTTGCTAAATCCAAGTTACTATTTTAAGAGGTGTGATTTACCTCCCCGACTCCAAATTGTTTCCTTGGTTAAACCTTTTTTATAGAGTGTAATCCCCTCTATCCTAATTCCGCATGTATTTCCATGTTTGTATATATATATATATATATATATATATATATATATACAGTTAACATTAGCTTAAGCCAACTAAATATAATTAGCACTTTACATGCTTAAGATTTTTTTATTAATGTGACATCAATTTATGACAATATGTTATAAGTCACCTATAATCTAATTTAAGAACCTGCTAAGTACAGCCATATGATTGTTATTATTTAATTCTAACGCCTAGTAAAAACCACAATATGACCATAAGTTAATAGTTATATTGGAAACAACGCTTGTGCTAGAAAATTACAAATTTATCCAACACCGAGTGCGTCAAAGAAGATGTCTACAGCCTGCATTTGAGTTGTCCAGAATCCAACCATTCAATGACTAAATATGGTAATAGTTGATGTCAAATTTTTGAAATTATTGATTCCACTCTAGATGCCTCACATTTTGATGTCTTCTCGTTGCACTTATGTGCCTCTCAATTATAGACTAAAGGTCATCTTTTGATACTGCCACTTGGTGTCAATTGAAACTAAATGCATTCCCTCTATCACCATTGGTATGCTGCCCGGATTAGAGTCATAGTTCGTTCAAAACGTCAGTTTACCTTTTGCAAGTGCAAAAACTGATTTGAATTCCAAAAGGCCTTTCTTTATATACCTAGTCAGTATTTCCTTTGTAGTGTGATTCCCTTCTAGCCATGGGAATAATCTTATCGCAAGGTATTTCTTTCCTTCTTGATCTTATATCGAGGATGCTCAAATAGATGTATTATTTATCTACATATACTCATATATGTGTTTGCATGTATATATATATACCCTTTTGTATTCTTTTTACATGGTAATTTATATGATGAATTGTGCTTGGATGTGTGTATTTTCCCTGCGTCATTATTAAAGTTGACTCAAGGGACTTGGACTACTATTCATATGTCAGGGATATTTCCTATGGTAGCATCAAAATGAGAATGTTCTACCAGCTATTGGTGTTAAAACAACCTGCGCTGATGGTTTTCCCATTATTTATAGGCATGTACTCAGTTGGAGGTAATTTTATTATCAGGTCTAAACCTTCTTTTAATGAGTGTGGTGCTTAAAATTTGACTACTGTTAGTTTATTAAGTATCCTCTTTTATGTGTGAAACTCCTTTTCCAAATTATAGAATATTAGCTCAATAAACTTGCTTAACCAATGGTATTTTATAGAAGCAATTATCCTATCTGTTTGAATTTATTTCTAGACAAAAACTTGGGAAATACCCTACAGTGGTGTTGTTAATCCTAGTTATGAGTGGGGATAGACATGTATTAGATCACCTATGGTAGTAATGCCCTCCGATAATTGGTGGAATACTTAACCACAATCACCACTAGTGAAAGGAAAAGTTTGTGTCCATTAGGGAGCGGGACATTACTTAAACTCTTCACAATCGTTTGACTGTCAATAGAATGTGCCCGAACTTCTTTATGTCATGAGACAAGAATGTAGCAACGTCCTCTTCGATTATATGAGAAACTATGAGAAATTGCATCTAGATAATGTGGTCTGTATACTTTCATATGTTGATTTGTTTAAGAATAAAGAAGGTGACTAATTTTTGGTGGATGAAACCCCAATTTTGGGGTGAACCACATACATTGGTGTCTCCCTTATGTTTGGACTTTATGTAGTGCGTTTTCACTTTTGACATTGGTGTTAATCTACAAGATTCCATAAGATAGTAGCTTCTATGCTTTAAGTGATGATGTCAAAAAGAATGTTTGATTATGTATGAATCATGATGAAAGGTATTTGGTATAAAGTTCCTTGTGAGTTTATCTAATGTGCATGTTGGTAAAAGATGGAAGAATTTTATAAAATAACTATGCATTCTCCTTCTTGGTTACGGAGATGGAAATATTATACTTTCTTTACTCTTTATATGTGTTTTCCTTTCCTGAAGATAAGTAAGTTTACATGTGCATTTCATAGTTCGAAACAAATTCATCTTGCATACGACATAAACCTCCTATTTTAGAAGCACCCTATATATTATACCATCGGAATAGAAATATACTAAAAGTCAAGAACTTATAATTTCAGAATAGAAATAAACTAAAATTTCATAAACTTTATATATAAATTCAGAATAGAAATAACTAAAAATTCATAAACTTTAAATTCATGAACTTTAATCTTCCTACATTTAATAAACCAAGTAAATATACAACTCGTTCATCGAACTTAACATTCTGAACATTTCTTTCTATTATCAATATTGCTATTAATAAATCGATAAAATTATTCCAAGCCCTCTGTTTGTTTGTTTGTTTTAAATATAGAAGCTATTCGAATTATTTTGTACAAAATCCATACACATGTGGGTTGACGAGAAGGTTAAGATAGTCGTTGCAAGAAATCAGCCACCAGTCAAGGACAAAAGTGTAATTTAAAGGAAACTACATAACCATTACAGTTTGCTAATTGGAAGCAAGAAAGTGGGACTATTATTAAAATTTAAATATATAAACAATAAAAATATTAAGCATTGTTCAAGCATGCATCCAATAGGCATGAATTAATTTTAGAATGGAAAAATCCATGCATTGAATCATATATTGACGTTTAAAAGGATTTTCTTCAAATGAATTAAACTAATTACTTAGATTTTAAAATGCCCTAAAATCAAAATCTAGGTCTTTGTGGGAATGCTATTCTCGTAAGATGTGGCTGGGCTTTTATAAAATTTGTTATCAGTGAATCAAATCAATCAATGAATAACTCCCCGTAATATGTATCCTCCACGCATGCATAAGACCGCTTCAGTAAAGGCACTCTTTAATTCCTGTATTCTATATGCCATTATACAATTTAATTTATGTCTGACTCCTCCATGTGTATCTCTATATGGGGCTGTAGTATTCTGGAGACTAGAGATCGTAATTCCAAATCTGGTGGATTTTTATATGGCTTGTTGCTCTACTCACACTGTTTTTGTTACGGAGGGACTTCAAAATAAATGATCCTAGGTATAAATAAAGAATCGACAAAATTAAATATAGTGCAAGGTGTACGTGTGTCAGGTTCAAAAAAAAAAAATTAAAGATATAAATTGGTATTTTGCAATACAAGCAGCACTGTCTTTTTTACTGCGCCCATTGACATATGGATTGTGCTATATTTGGAGCGGTTGCTTACTACTTGTATAAACATAAAGGATTCTTGATTTATTTGCAATCGCATCCTCTTCTCCATTATATGCTTAAAATCCAATGTGCAGAAACCAAAAGAGCAACATTTTCGACAAGAAGAACATAACCTTAGAAAGGTCTATGTCTTGAATGAGGCCCTGGTAAAGGTAGAAAAGTATCAATGATAAAGGTTATTAAACAGAAAATGGATGTAAGGCCTGTCAAGAAAAACACAGGATAGTACAGATCACATCGTCAACCTAATGTGGGAGTGGGATTACAGCTATAAGGATTTCAAAGAACATTTGATAGATCCAGAAACAATAACCGCTCAGGATCTGCAAGACAACACTTTATATGCCGAACAATATCACCGCACAAAACCATAACAAATCCATTATTATTTGCTTCATGCCAAAAAGGAAAAACACAGATCTACAATTAAATTACAGATCCAGATCTAAAATAAAATACAAATCCAAATCTATAATGAAATACAAACAGATCTAAGCACAAATCCAGATCTATAATAAAATACAAATGGATCTGGTATACAAATCAAGGTCTATAATAAAATACAATACAAATCTATAATGAAATACAAACAGATCTAAAGCACAAATCTAGATCTACAATAAAATACAACAGATCTAAAATACAATTTCGGATCTGTAATAAAATACAAATCCAAGTCATGGATCTTCAACAAATGCATTTCGACAATCCAAATCATAATAACAATTTAACAATCCATAAAAACCTGAGTTTTGTTGTGCAGGCTCTGGCCAAGCTCTATCTGAGGATGTCGCACCACGATCTCTGTAAGATCCCCCTCCCACCTTGAAGAGCCGAGAGCGACTACGACTCATAAGAATGGAAATTAACCATAACTGCATCCTAGAAAAAATGGAAATCCCTCACCATGGAGAGGTTACTCCCACCGCAAATAAATCAAGGGGACTTGAGACATTATTCTTGGAGAACATTATAGGCATGGCTGGGATATACATTATCTAGATAACATATAATGTTACCCATGATTTGGGACATCTCCTCGTGACACAATCACATACGCATATAATACTATATGTGTGTAGAACACTACGTTTATAATAAAGAAGAACATATAGATATATATATATATAGGTATAT
>LPNX011009602.1:9412-58791 GCA_001517045.1 Pseudotsuga menziesii
ACGTGTATGCAAATGTACATATATTCTATAAGGCATGTATCAGAAGTCAAGCTTCCTCTTGTTCTTTCCCGACTTTGATCCACTAGGCTCATCTCTGGGATCAATGTGCGTCGATGGATCCTGCAAATTAAACATCAATTATTAAATTGAACTAACTATGTACTAATACATTAGAAAATTATAACAAACACTCACCCCCACCTCTGGACGTGTCGGTGTTCGTCCTATCACCAATCTCCTCCTCAGTGGAGTCGGACTCTGCAATACCATAACTCAATTAACTCAAAACCTATCAACATCTTGTTGGAAATTGAATGAAACAATTAGTCATCAATAGACATCTCACCTCAACGACATCCAGTGATAACTGGAGTTCAGTTCCTTATGTCACAGATGGAGCCATTGGTTCAACATCAATGATGGTCGGACCGGGGGCGCCAGGAGCTACTTCTTCTGTTGGTGGCTACAATCACCAAATGTTGAAGTAGTTAGACATGCATGAGTAAAGAATAAAATACAATAATAAACTATGTCTAGCTAAACAACAATAATAAACTATATGTCTATATCAACTTAATGAGTTCAAAAATCGTCGAAGGATATACATTACCATGGTCTCAACCGTGGTAGAACCAAGGGGGGCAGGAACTGCTCCTGCTGCTGGTGCCTCAACTGTGGTCGAAACAGGGGGGGCAGGAACTACTCCTGTTGCTGGGGCCTACAATCACCAAATGTTGAAATAGTTAGACATGAATGAATAAACAATAGACAACAATAATAAACTATGTCAATATCACGTTGAAATAGTTAGGTATACCTCGGTGTGACTAGCTGCCATAGATGAAGCAGCATCAACCGCTGCATCAACCATCGATGCTATACTTTCTTCCGTTAACTCCGGCTCCTGATGCAGTAAACATGCAAATCAAACATTAACAAAAACAACCTATGCACTGGATTTCAAGTTAAGCAACAAATATCATCGAAGGATATACATTACCATGGTCTCAACCGTGGCAGAACCAAGGGGGCAGGAACTGCTACTGCTGCTGGTGCCTCAACTGTGGCCGAAACAGGGGGGGCAGGAACTACTCCTGCTGCTGGGGCCTACAATCACCAAATGTTGAAATAGTTAGACATGAATGAATAAACAATAGACAACAATAATAAACTATGTCAAGATCACGTTGAAATAGTTAGTTATACCTCGATGTGACTAGCTGCCATTGATGAAGCAGCATCAACTGCTGCATCAACCATTGATGCTATACTTTCTTCCGTTAACTTCGGCTCTTGATGCAGTAAACATGCAAATCAAACATTAACAAAAACAAGTTATGCACCAGATTTCAAGTTAAGCAACAAATATCATCGAAGGATATACATTACCATGGGCTCAGTAACTCCATGGCCATGGGCAGCTCGAGTCTTTTTTGGAGTGGACCGCCTCATGTACACACGACCCTTGTCCATGGAAGGCCTGGGAGGAGATGAATATGTAGGCAATGGCCCAGATGTTTGGGTCGGTGCCTACAATCAGCAAGTGTTCATGTAGTTAGATGTATGCATAATTCAACAAACACATGTACATGTATTTCAAAAATGACAACTATAATTGTTTACCATATTAAAATGTTTACCTGGGTACCATGATGTGTCTCGTGGATCTCTCCACCCAGTGATGGATCTCGGGTCTACAAGTTTAATAATTGTAAATATTAGACCATAGATAGAATTAGTGAACTAACATGTAAAGTATGTGGAAATTAACAAATTATTGACAAGCATAATTGAAAATTTGAAATTTTAGAATGTTTACCTCAGTAGAACCAGATGGTCCTGTACCATCATGGATCCCTCCACCAACAAAGGGATCGGTCGCTGCAATGCCATGCCCCAATCCAAAGTCTGGGGGGTCTCTGGCGTCAAAAAGCAAACAACTGCAAGTTCACGAAATTAATATATTAGCTCAAACTATATATGTGTGTACAAAGAGGAAACTAAATGAAGAATTTATTAAAATTAACCAGATCTACATACCTCACTCAAAAAACCACTGAACGCAACATCTATGGAAAGACCAAAGCAGGGACGACCACATGATGTGCACACGTGAGGATCAGAACTCTCTTGGGGATGTGCCGATGGTGGTGCACTGGTTGATGGTCCTGTATCAGTACGTGGTGGTGCACCAGTGGATGGCCCCGAAGAAGGTGATGGCCCTGCATCATGACCACTAGGTCCTGCATCCCCACCCATCTGCTGAAGAGTAGTGCTATGGAGAAGGACCACTCGTGCCAGTGTCAAAAAAGCATCCCGTGTCTCAGCAACTACGCGAGTTGTAGGTGGGACATCTGGCCCATGCAATGGCGTGCGAGGTGCAGGGATAGGGATATTAGGGTCTTGGACCCTCACATTGGGTCGATTTTGGGGCATCCCCCCACCGATCCCCTGAAACTCCAAGTAATAAAAATAGTTCACGTGTTTATGTAACACGAACTCCGCATACATCTTTCGAAGGAAATATAGGGGCATTTCCCTGTTGTTATGCGGTGGAAAATCAAAGACCATATACCATCTATTCATCCAGTTATCGATAAATGGTTGGAATGTGCACCACTCAATGGATATATGTGGCCGGTTTGCATTTGGTATTTCTCCAGTCCGAGGATCCCTGAATAATGCAAAAATGTGCTCCTTTGTTATTTTTAACCTTCTTATTGCCACATAATCCAATCCATCCTCTTGTTCTCTTCTTTTCCTCTCTCTATATGATGTGATATCATATAGTATATTAGTTGACTGCGAAATAGTGTCAACAATAGCATCCATGGTGGATGCAAGCGAGCGACGAATCTCATTTCCGCCACGAAAAGAAGCACTGATGCCCCTTAAGCAGGAAAGCTCGATCAGAATCGCGGAATTCGGATCCATTGCAGCAACTGCAAAAAAAACATCAATAAGCAAATGATTAGAAACATATACATGGCATATAATGACGTCTCTTCAAAATTGAAAATGTATTAAATCAAACTCAAGTTAGCAATTTAATGACAATTTCACTTACATATATTTATTTAAACTTAAGATTAAACATTTCACAATTAAAACGTAAGTTTTGTTCAACTTGTGACTACATTCAGTTAATGAGTAAGTAAGAATTGGATATAACTTGTTCTAGCTTAGAAAGATGGTTGCGCTAACTTAGAAAGATGATTTGAATTTTGTTGAGAGGTTTGTCTTTCATTTAAGGTTTGGATTTTGGCAGGAAAGGAGGAATTGTTCATTGTTTGGGACATGCCTTGGAGGCTATGATGATGTTGCTTGATCAAGGACAATATTTCTTAGAGAATGATGATGGATATTCCAGAGCTAGTATAGTCCAGAGTTCGACAGGAGAAAACCCCGATGATATGTGTCAATGGGCATTGTATGAGTATAATTTCAAGCTTATGATGGTCTCCTATGTGTATATATGTAGAGCGTATGATGTGTATTATGATGATCCTTGATGATTACTTGATATGTATCATGTAGGTCATGTTATGTACATGCGGGGTTCATCAGCTAAGATTTATGCCTTTGTAGAGAATTTTGAGGAATGTTCATTTTCTACTTGTCTTTCAGGATGTAATCGTGCAGTGTATGAGGATATTGGGGCATGCATTCTGAATAGTGAGTCATCTCTCCATTATGAAATTGTCCATGGTTCTATACCGAGTACGAGTTCTTTCATCACTTTTTGAAAAGATGCTTGTTTATGCTTCCAATCATATTGAAAAGATGTTTGTTTATGCTTCCTAGATTCTAGTGAGAGTGGTTTTTTTTCTAATGGTTATGGTTTTCACAATCTCTAGGAATTTTGGCTTGCCTGTAATTTTAAAGCCCTTAATTCATATGTATGGCATATGATGTAGATTTTTAGGCAATATTTGGTTTGTTGGTGAATTTCTCTTGAAGGGTAGGCTCTTTTGGTCATGTAATTGTTTGGGTTATTAACTATTCTATTTTTTTTTTATGTACTAGAGAGTTTCATTTGATTAGATATATAATAGCATCTAAATTGTTTTTTATGAGGGAAAAAGAAAATAAAAAGTTTAGTCTTCCTACATAATGCATGTCAATAGCTTTTTTTCCAATGGTATTTCCTAGAAAGATTTGTGTCAATTGTATGTGATCAATTTATGTGTTTAGTCTTGGGAAAGGCATTGGCATATCATCATCTTTGGTTGGTTGGTGTTTTGGATATGAGATGGTTGTTTATTCTTTTATGGTTTTTATTGCATTTACAAATAAAAAATGGTAATTTAAGTATCTAATTGAAAAAAAAAATCTACGGGTGAACGAATTACCTATTAATATGACGATTCACCGGAGGATTTGTCTTCAAATCGAGGAATGGGCACTCTTCCAAGCTCTTAGGGCACGGGCACGCCGTCGTAATCACGATCCTGTTTCGTGAAAACAACTCTCGGGTCGGGCCTGTGCATTTTTTTATTTGTTTATAGATTTAGAAAACACGCACGCGTTATAGAACTACAAAACGTGCGCGTGTTTTGTAGTTCTATAATGCGTGCGCATTATTGTTACCTAGCCTACATGTCTGCTGACATGTCAGGCTCGGATTTACTATTCCAAGTGCTATGGAAGAGGAGCGCGTTCTTTTTCTATGTAACGTGAGCATGTTCCTAAAAAGTAAGATTGCATCTAAAAGGTCCCTCAATTTCTTGCACACACCTTTCATCCAACCAAGCAACAATTGAGATTTCTTCACTTCACACTCTATGATTCAGCAGCAACAACCACATTCCTATTGTATAGTTCATCAACTTTTTGGGTAAGTGGAGGTATGTTTTTTTCTAATCTTTAATCATGTAATTCCTTAAATGCTAGAAAATGAATGAATTTGGAAAATTCCCTCACTAGATTCCTTTCTCCTTTTCATAAACCTAATACATCTTAAGTTGGGGGAGGGGAACTATTCATTACCATTTTTACATATTCATTATCTCATTTACCCTTAATCAACATCTCTTTCCCAAACTATGATGGCATGACTCATAATATGAAGAAAAGGATTTTTACTATTCATTGATGGTTCATCATTTCTAATGCATAAATCTTATGTATTGTAGCAAGAAGAAAAAATATAAAAAAAATTAAATGAGAAAATGTTGTAAACACAAGAACCAACATTTGTTACACCTATGGTTGTCACACAAGAACCAACCATGAGAAAAATTGCTACCACTCATGCATTTCAAAATCATGAAATGATTTACTGTTACATACCTTCATCATGTAAAGCCCAGCTACAAATCCAAAATTTTTAAAGAGAATCAATGCATAGTTGCATGAGGACATGCAATCAGTCAAGTTGGGGTGAATGTTGAGCTGCAAAAGACCACATTTTATTCATCTTTCCTATACCATTTGTCATATTATTCCTATCTTATCCTTCCATAAAACCATTAATATTCACCACTTTCATAATACATATGAGATTATATTACCATTTTCCAAATCATTTATTTTTAAGTATTTTGAGTGAATTTGTGGTTAATTATTGTGAAAAATAACATATTTTCATTATGCTTCAAAGTTGGGTGATTTTTGTGATGCTTACAGGTGTATTTGAAGACTTTAACAAGCTCAAAAGTGACCACCTAGCCTCATATTCGAATTTCATCTTCTAGATGTGAGCTAACTTCAAGGAGAAGATCATGGAAATGTGGAGAGAATATCTCATCCAATATTTGTTGGAGAATTTTGAGGGATGAGTTGTAGATTCATTGAGCATTTTAAGGGATAACTTGAGAGAATAGTGGATTTGTAGTTATGATCAGTTATCTTGTATTTATGTATAAATAGGAGGGCTCTCTCCTCATTTTGGTTAGAGGCCTCTCTAGTGGTTTGGAAGTAGAGAATAGTTCAGAGTTAGTCATAGAATAGATGTTGAGTGTTATGTAACGGAGATGATTCTTATTGCACCTCCTTTGACTCTCTTATGTTAATATAGATTTCCTACAGTTTCTTTTTTAGGAGTTGTTAGTATAGAATTTCAGTTATTTCTTTCTTATGCATTTTTAGTATTGATTTTATATGAGCTCACAAGCTAATGTTGATTGCTTTATACCAGTTTATTTCATGTTTTTGTAAGTTTAATTCAATTTCAGTCATGTATTTTCAATTTCAGTTATAGATTAAGTTCAGGGACACTCTGCCCCTGCATATATTTTTTGTGTACCTCACAAGTTTAGGCTCCCTTTGGGTTGACAATTAAATCATTGGTTGTCTATTATAATTTGTTTAATATTTTCCCAACACTTTGAAAGTAGTCACTTGATATGGAAGAGACAATAATGATCAATGATGGATGATTTCGACAGTCAATCCCACCATCCATCATAGTGGAGAAACCATCCACACTCCATGATTCCTTCAATAGCATCATTAACTTCTGAATGTGTGATTTCTTTTGCTCAACCAAAATGGTTCAAAGCTTCTCATAATGAAGTGGCTTACAACTTGTCTACCCATCATGAAATTCATGCACTCTTTTTTCAAATATGAATGGGATGCATGGAAAGGGATTCCTATTGAAAGAATGAATATGTCTATTACAAGATCAACAACCTCTCTACCCCTTCACATCAAAAACATAAAAATACCACTATTCTAAACTCTCTCATGTGATGATCCTGGAATAATTTGGGAAGAATTTGAACGCACATGTTCATCACCAGAATCCTTAGCATAAAATGACATTGTTTAACCCATGGGATGCCAATGGAGATCTACTTTCAGCAATTACGTACAACGAAATGCTAGTAAGAGTGAGAAATTATGATAGTGGACTATTTTTCATAGAAGCTTCCTTATCAGGATAGGACATCTTGGACATTTTGAGTAGGGATTTCGAGTTGTTTTCAACTCTAAAAATGGAGTGGAATGGTTTTCCCTTACTTTGACCCTGTTCTAATAAGATTAGGAACTAGTAGGGATCGAGGATGTTCTAATTTATGAATGTAGGTTCCTTATAGGAAATAGGATGGGGAGGATGTTGGATAGAGATGATAATACCTGATATCTGAATAATACTTCGATGGTCAAGATCTGTGTGTGTGAGTGATTTCCTTTTGGTGTTCAACCTATGTGGACATACCCTTTTTTAACACCATAGTAGCATAAGTGTTCATGGATAATATATTTAAACTAGTGAATAATTCTTCTGTGACCCCAACAAATAAAAATAACAGAGGCCTTAAGAACGTCATGAGCACTCTGGCTCAGAGAATTTTAACAAAGGTAAATTAGTTGAGCAGTTGTCTGTTTGCAAGAATGAGAAAGTTTCCCTATAAAATATGGCATTGAACCTTCATCAGAAAAGGTGACAGGTTCATCAAAATTTAAGGTGAAGATAAATAGTATTGCAGAAATGAGATTGGATGGTGTGTCACTATCTATAGAGTTGCATTTAGAAAAGGAAAACAAGCTTAGATAAGTGTAAGTATCATATTAATTCGTATGTGTTTCAAATTACAGTTTTCTTCCTTTTGTTGTTATGTTTAGATTCCCACTTATTAATGTTCATATTGTCATTCCTTTGTTTTTGTTATAATTTTGGCTTATGTTACAGGTAAGATGCTACAAAAGAAGTAAAATTCAGAACTATGTCAAATGATTCTGACATTTCCACCCCATATACATCTATGAAGCATCTTATAGCAGGTTCATAAGATAAGTGAGAAAAAGTACGTTCTACAGCTCTGCCGCATTCTGTTTCAATTAAAGAAACTAATAATTCTATTACGTTTATTACCATTCCTTCACCAATCCAAGAAAGTAGTTCATATCACAGTTCACCACTCCAGCTTCACTTAGATGGTGAGGAAACTGAGGATACAAAGCATGTCATTTCCCATACAGAATCAAGAAGTCCCGTAGTTAATGTGCAATAGTGGTGTCTACCAAATACGATGGATCTGGAATCAAGTGAAGAAGGTAAAATAAGATCAGAGTGAAAATCAGTTTGAGGGACACTTAGTGGGGATACAGAAGCAACAATTGCCAACAACACTTTTGAAGGAATGTTGGAGACATTGTCAAGGATGAAGGAAAGTATTGGAAGTGCATCACATCATGCTATTGAATGTGCAAATATATCCTTGCTAGTGAGTAAGCTTGATATCTGTTCTTTTCCAGTATGGTAAACAAGCGACTGATTTTATCTTTGCTTACTGTGGTTTTTTTACTTTTGGAAAATTAATTATGAAAATTGTCAAGGATTAGAGTGAAGAATGAATATCTTTCATTTGGATCATTTCTGCATTCAAAGTGACATATGAGAATTCTATACATTGGGTATTTTTCCCTACATTAACTTATTTGTCAATGTCTTTTTAGTTAGAACTTCAGATCTCTTACATATGGATGTGGATACTATATCACAAGATCGAACCGGTGTCTTCAACAGGATGCATAGTATCCCCTTCCATTCTCTACTACCCAATGGTCTCTTGTTGTCCATGGGATTTACCAATCCTCCCTATAATTGATTGTCTTGGATTGACTCAGCACAACAAAATATATAAAGGCTTTAGGATTACATTCACATTCTAATATCTATAATGTGTTTTTCTAACCCAATCTACATTATTAAGATCTAGGTAAAACTCTATCACCTATTCTGCATGATGAATTGCATTGATTTAGAGGCAAAAACATGATCCCTCTCGATGATAGATTTCATTTTCCTCTTGGTCAAATTATGTTCTTTTTTGTTGAAATGTTTTTTCAAGCTTATGTTATTTTTGTTTGTTTATCTTGTTAATTGGTTGGGTGTCACATGCACCAATTTTGCAAAATACTATTATCTTATTTTGATTTTATTCCAAGACATTATGTTAAATTTAATTCTAAGTTGTAATGATGACTTAGTAGAGTCAAGGATATTAAATGTAATTCAAAATATTTTAATTTTAAATAAATAAAAGTGGAGACAACAGCTTGGGAGAGCTGCTAAAAATATTGTTATTGGTCAAGTTGGTGGAGGAGACTAGGTGGAGAGAAAATAGACAAGTGGCAGCATCCTCAAACACTTCCAATGTTGCAGGTGGAAACCTCCCTACATTTGGGGTCATGATCCCCCAATAAAGTAGGATCAGAGCAGGTGGCTCAATTAATGACAACTAACGCAAAAAGACCTAGGAAATCTTAATAAAAAATCCCATTGAAGAGAGCTGAGGCTACTCATTCTAGGAGAAGAATCATTCAGGTGAATGCACTTCAAGGAATTCATTGGGAAGGGAATTTTTGTGGAAGGTGTTTGAGGGGTAAACTGAAAGAAATGATCTAGTACATCTTTCCAGCTGAAAGATCTTACTACAATGTACAGAGTTGGTATTGAGTCATTGGACTAGTACTTTGTTGTTTGCTCCACCTAGTCCCAGCCAAAGAGACCAGGAATAGGCTAGGGGGTCCTAAGAAGTCATTGTTTGAGTGCTCTCTAGGAGTTGGTAGGGAGGAACGGCCTCCCAACACTGTTGTCATCCAGCTTTAAAAACAGGTTCTACTATCTTTTACTTTCTATGTTAAAGTTTATATCTGAGTATGAACAAATAATGAATGATTTATATGTTATGTTGTGAACTATTAAGTTTGAAATCTCTTAGTTGTTTTCATGTTGAATCTATAATTTGATGAAAAATAATCGTACCTATGTTTTTCCTCATCTGCAGTAAACCAAATCGTACTCTAGCACAAGTAGTGTGTTTAAAATGAATGAAGTATGAAGGGAACCTGAAAGGAATAGAGTACTTATGTTTTTCAGAGTATTGAAATCTTTTCTTTCAATAGCTAGTTGTTTCCAGAAAGAATATTAATATGTTTAGTAGGGTTGTTGTTAGAATCGGACTGTGTACTAATAATACCAGAAAAGAACAGGATCATAATATTTTACTAATAGCAGTATATTTAAGTATGTAATTCATTATTTTACATAGTACCTTCTTTTATAAACTATACATCTACGCTCAAACAGAAGAAATAGAAATATCAATTGATTGCTTATTATTTATGTTAAGTAAAGATGTAAATATAATTCTGTTAATTTATTTCTTTTCCAAATAGTAATAGCTAATTTACCTGCAACTATCTGAACTCTAAGTAAGTATTGGACTCTAAGTAAGTATTGGTAACCTAATTAATTTATGAAAATAAACTAATTTAAGATAAGGAATATAATAAATAAGAACTTAATAACTCTTACAGTATTCTTTCTCTTGAGTTAAAATAACTAAAAGACAGTAGTAACCTATGCATAAAGTGTTATTAATAAAGAAGTGTCCTTACACACTTTTACACGCTTACAGACAAATTAGATGTAAGGAGTGTTGACAGGTATAAAAATTCTTAATTCTTTTACCAAGCTTACACGAATAATCTTATCAATTAAACTAAACTATTATAGACTGTTCTCAGTCTTTATTATTAATATATTTATGTAAAAATAAACTTAAGAGAATACAGTATTCACAGATAATATTATTATTAATACAAATAATATTATTATTAACAATAAACAGTATTGTTTATAAATTAGTAATTCTTTTAAACAAACTGAAGAAAACTTGTGACAGTAATCGAATTAACAAAAGAGCAATACAAAAATCATCATTATAAAAATTAAATAAGATAAACCCTAGCTCATATTTTTTAGCATAATATATATGTATTATTATATACTTTAGTAACCTAGGATAACCATAAGAATAGTTCTTCTTAATCATTAAAAGAACCAACTAAAATTATACACAAAAATGAAATACATTTTTTATCAACATATATAAAATGTACTTATAAAGAAATTGTTTCTTTTTATACAAACAGGGTGTATCTGTGAAGGGGAAGTATAGGGTTAAAAACCCTTATAATTATTATAATTACAATTAGCAAAACATTGAAGTAATAAACCAAATTTATTTAATTATGTAACCATTAAATAACCAGGTTAATATAATTTACGCACAATCCTTTAAAGACAAATAAAAAGACTGTAATTATTATAAACTAGAATAATCTATTTTAAAATGAGGGTTTCCACAGGATAAACCCTAATTCATAACTCTAAATAAAAACAAGCAAGAATTAAATTATGACTGTAAGCATCAGTACTAAAACCTTAATTTATAAACCCTTACAGAGTATTTTAAATAGAGTACAAAAAAAAAAACTTGACTTACAGTCAAGAAGGGTGAAAACCCTGAATTTTACACAGAGTATAATTTAAGCATCTGATTAACCAAAACAAGTTTGAAGACAAAACTGTCTTTACAAGAGCTATTATTTTATACATGTCGTAAAGCCAAACATTAAACAATTTACAGTGCTTAGTTAAACCGAGTCTACCCATCGACTAGCGAGGGTTTGATTCTAGGTATTACAACAACAACCTGTAAAAACAAACAACATAACTCATGGTGAGATTAGGAAGGTTTTCCCAAAACCCTGGGTGACTCCATTGACCACCCTGATACAAGTAGGGTGGAAACCCAACACATGGACCATGGGGCTTACTCGAAACAAACCATAAGCCATGGCATTTGTTGGTTGACTATTTATTTTATTCACTATAAAAGTATGTAATGGTGAGCACCTACAAAGAGTTCATAAGAATACTGTTAGTAAATAATAACTTAAGCTTCAATGTGCCTTTGTAAAAAGCATTACACCTACTGCAAAGTTAATTAAAAACGAAAACAAACCTTTACCTGTCAATGGATGCGACGAACAGTCTCAGGGAAGCATTGTCACCTTTATGCTTCAAAAACTAAAAACTCAATAGCTTGCAAGACAAATCCTCATAAAACGGTGAGCCACGAGGACAACAAAGAAAACTAGAGCAGACCGTAAGCCATGAGGATGATGAATGGAGAATTTCACTAACAGCAAGTCAAGGGAAACAATTATCTCCACAATTTTACAGAGTGTGAACCCCAGCCACTAAGAATGGCTTTTTAACCACAAACCAAAGACATTGCAAAAATGAACCAAGACTCAAGACAACCAAAGCAGAGAAGGACTGACGACCGCCATGAAAGCCAAGCAGAGTATCTTGAAGGGCCAACACAAACTGCGGGAAATAAATGATAAGGGCTAGGGTTACGGTATTGTTTTATATTCTCCACGCTTGTTCAGGAGACGAACACGTGGTCACATAAATCAATCATGCAATGGATCAATCTTCCATAGTACCTCCATAAAATGTTATCCAATTATTATATCATTGGAACGAGGAGTAAACTTTATAATCGACCCAATTATTTCCATGCAAATCGATAATAATATGCACCTTATCATATGCTAGTTTAGTAATAGAATATCAATGTATGATTACATTAACCTAGCATGTAGTGACACTTTAAAAACCTTGGTAAAAGCCTGATTTTGTTTATGCCTTAAACTCATTTCACCATTAAACTTATGTTATTATATCATAACATCACAATTACGATTTGGATGGTTGCATTTATTTTCTCTAAACATTGTCTTTATTATAGATAGAGATCAAATATTTTATGGGAGAACTCATGCTAATCACCGATCAACTATAGTTTTCTTTTGTACAAAGATTATAGTTTATACATGGGAAATCTTTTATACAAAGACTTCACAAGTTATAATTTTTATGAATGGCATAATGCAATAGTTGAGAGGATTATAAACTCTAATTTAAATATGTTTATGATCATGAACTAATTATAGACTAAATTTCTATCAAACAAATAGATTATGCATGTCTATAAGACTTATATGATCTAATAACTCAAATGGTAATAGAACTTTAAAGTGGTACAAAACTTATTGTAAGAACACTATTATGAAATTTTGTTACAGAGTTCAAAGCGACAATACTTTGATGGATTTTGGGTTATGACTCAACTTGGAAATTACTAAAGATTCACTAGGTCAATTGGGTAGTAAAGTAGTTATAGAACTAAACAACATAACTAGAAAGTCGACCTATTTCAAGAACATCAATCTTAGATAAATTGTTTGTACACAGTAATTTAATTCAAGAAAAGTATCATAGAAAAATTAAGAAATTGAATAGGAATGATCCTATTGAATCTAGAAATTATTAAACCTCATGGTTTGACATGAATTTAAAATGTAGGCAAACAATGATCTCATGTAGAAAGGAATTATAGTTTTTAGTTTGCGCAATCGAACTTATACTGTCAAAAGGTTAACAGGTTATAAGTTATCTCGCAGAAGCAAAATGTGGAACAATTGTTACACAGATAGGATAATGCATTCATGTATAAATAGTGAAAAAAACAATCATTGTAACATTGCAAATTGTTTAGACTAAAGTAGAAGTACTTTGTAACTGAGATTCTAATTCTTAGAATCGCAAACATATCTTACTATTGCTACTTATTTATGAACCTATTACAAGAGAAATTTAAGGAAGCCAAATGGTTTTAGCTCACGGAAGTTGTTTAGAGTTTAGCAGCTTAATTACTAAGCTTTTTAATTGCAAGTAAAATACTGCTGGATACTTTAAAAAAATTTAAAACGTTCTCATTCGATCATACCTGTAAGCCTATAGGAACTAGTAATCTTCTGCGTTAGCACAATTGCTAAGTACGCCGTAGATTCAAAAGTTAGATTCCACCTACTTGACATGAAAAGACTCATCAGTAAACTGAAGTAAAACATTACGAAAGAAGACTTTATTCTTGTTACAAAAAAATGAATTGTTGAGTTAATATAATTAAGATTTAGTAAAACTAATTACTTGACTATTTCTTTTATTGCAAACCGTTAGTTGTTAGTAGACCGCAGGTTTTAGCATTTGTTGTTATCTCAAAATTTTAATTTTTTGTGAAAATTCGGGGTTTTGACATGTGGTATCAGAGCACAAGGTTCAAACACTAGGCCTTAATTAATCCCAAATAGCTTTCATAAAACAATAAATTAAATTATTATGCTAACGTATTTTATTTTAAATGTTATTCAACAGAGAATTGTTTTTCTGAAGTTTAACAAGTAGGTATGGAAAGGCTGGAAGAGTATGTAGAGGAGGAGTCTCTAGTTACTGAAACAGGAAATTTACCAAGAGATCCTATACCATAGGATTTAAATACCAATTCCTCAGCGTTGTTACAAACTGTAAAAGACTTAAAAACTGAAATGGAGTCTGTAAAGCGAGAAAATGAAAGGAGACTGAGGGCTCAAGAAGAGTTGAATTAGATCCTAATTGAAAAGTTTCAAACTGATGGTAGGGGTAGAAGATCAAAATCAGAAGATGCCAGTCATCAACGAAAATCTAAAAAGATGAAACATACAAAAACTGAAAGTAGTTCGTCTTCTGAATTGTTAGGTGAACAATAAAATTATCATACTACTAGTGATAGTAGTGATGATAATCTGTACACTAAAAAGAGGAAATACAAACCTTATGAGAAAATTTCTTGGGAATTCAAAAATATTAAACCACCAACCTTTAATGGAGAGACTGAGAAGGGGGAGGAAGCTGAATCCTGGTTATATGGGATGAAGAAGTACTTCCAAATATATAATTATTCTAACCAGTTAAAGGCTAGAATGGCTATATATAACCTCTCAGGAAAGGCTGACATTTGGTGGCAGGAATTGAAGAGAGTTAAGGGTATAAAGGAAAAAGATGTTAACTGAATTACTTTTAAGAGGTATTTCAAAAATAAATTCGTTTCTGAGGAGTATTATGAGGAGAGAGCCAAAGAGTTTTATGAACTAAAGTTAGGTTCAATGACAATGAAGGATCTGAATAGCAAGTTCTTAAGTCTACTTAGGTATGTACCATACCTTGTAGATGAGAAACCAAAGGTACAACAATTCCTTAGCTGTCTACCTTATCATATTAAAAATAGAATTGAATATGATAACCCAAAGACCTTGGAGGAAGCTATGAGAAAGGATAACCTTTGTTTTGAGCAGAATCGAAAGAAAGAAAGTTGGGCCAAATGGAAGGCTAAGAAAAATAATAATCAGTTTGAACAAAAAAAGAAGAATTTTGTGCCTAACAGAAATTTTAAGAACAATAAGGAAAAAAATTATTCCAATAACAAAAATTTCCAAGGAAATAGGAACAATACACCCAACAATAAGAATAATTCTAAAAGTAAGGAAACTGCAAATAATCATGGGAACTTTACCAAGAATTTTGAGCGTAACGAGCCTGTCAAGTGCTGGCAGTGTAATGGCCCACACTATGCTTCAGTCTACCCAAACCAGTATAAGACTGTTAGCAATATTCATACTATACAGGAGGAGATGACCATTGGGGAACTAGCAAGGACCATGCCTAGAATCAACGTAGCCTTGGAGAACCAACAAGCTGAATATCAGACTTCCATGGTGGAAGTAGAAGGTATGATAAATCAAACCCTTGTAACTATTTTGATTGATCCAAGAGCTAGTCTCAGTTATATTGCACCTCAGATAGTAGAAAAATGTAAGTTATATGTTGATAAGTTTGAGAATCCATGGTTAGTTCAATTAGCCACTGGTGCTAAAAGAACAGTAACGTGTTTTGTGAAAGAATGTGCATTAGTTATGGATAAATTTGAAACTGTTGTTAAACTTAATGTTTTGCCACTTGGTTCTTATGATTTGCTGATTAGTATGGACTAGTTAGAACAACATAGAGTAATTCTAAACTGTTATGATAAAACATTCACATGCTTAAACAGTGATGAAAAACCAGTAAGTGTTAAAGGAATTCCTAGAAAAACTACTGTAAGGAAGATTTCTACTTTACAACTTAAAAGAGCTGTTAGAAAGGGATGTAAAGCTTACACGGTAACAATTACTGATGAGAAAAGTAAAATTAAAACAGATAAGTTAAAAGTGGAGGACATCCCAATCTTAAAATAATATGTTGATCTATTCCCAGAAGAAATTGTGGGATTACCTCCGAAAAGGGAATTGGATTTCACCATTGAGCTAGTACCGGGTGCAATACCTAGCTCAAAGGCCACATATCGAATGAACATATTGGAACTTAATGAATTAAAATCGCAATTAAAAGAGTTAATTGATAAAAAGTATATTCAACCAAGTGTGTCTCCTTGGGGGGCACCTGTCATCTTCGTCAAGAAGAAGGACGGAACTATGCGACTTTGCATAGATTATCGTCAGTTAAACAAGATCACCATCAAAAATTGATATCCGTTGCCCCGCATGGATGATCAGTTTGATCAACTACGTGGAGCCACAGTGTTTTCAAAAATAGATTTAAGGTTTGGATATCATCAAGTGAGGATTAAAGATGAATACATCTTTAAGACAGCTTTCAGAACAAGATATGGTCATTACGAATTTGTCATAATGCCATTCGAGCTTACTAATGCCACAGCTGTGTTCATGTGTTTAATGAACAACGTAATGCATAAGTATTTACATAAGTTTGTGGTCGTGTTTATCAATGACATTCTAATCTATTCAAAAACTGAAGAAGAACATAAAAAACATCTAAAAATAGTTTTGCAAGAGTTGCGAGAACATCAACTCTTTGCGTAGTTTAGTAAGTGTGATTTCTTCAAGGATAAGATTCAGTATTTAGGTCACGTAGTGACTAAGGAAGGAATTTCCGTAGATCCTTAAAAGATACGGGCAATCAAAGATTGGCCGGTTCCTAAGGATGTGATGGATGTTAGATATTTCATGGCCATTACCAGTTACTACCGAAGGTTCATTGAAGCTTTTTCAAGGATAGCAAATCCGATAACTTCCTTGCAAAAGAAAGGAAAGAAGTTCGACTGGAATCAGAGATGTGAAGAAAGCTTTAAAAATTTAAAAACTTTATTAACGAGTGCACCTATTTTAAGAATAGCAGATCCTAATAAAGATTTTGTAGTGTGCATTAATGCCTGTAATGATGGCTTAGGTGGTGTTCTGACTCAAGAAGGGAATGTTATTGCCTATGATTCTAGAAAGTTAAAAGTTCATGAAAAGAATTATGCAAGATGTGATCTAGAATTAGCAGTTGTAATACACGCCTTAAAGATGTAGTGACATCATGTAATTGGCAGAAAAAATTGTTTTAATGACTAATAATAAAGGATTGAAGTATCTTTTGGATCAGCCTAATTTAAATTCCAGACAAGCTAAGTGGTTAGCTTTCTTGAGCGAGTATGATTTTGAAATCCAGCATATAAAAGGTAAATAAAATAAAGTTGTTGATGCATTAAGTAGGAATGCAAGGCTGAATTTTGCAACAACAATCAGCACTTATGTTTCAGACTTATATGAACAACTTAAAGAAGGAATAAAACAAGATGAAATTTACCAGAATTTGCAAGCTAAAACTAAAGAAAATCCAACATAAAACTTAATAAAAGGCTATAGTTTAAATGAAAAAGAATTTTTACTGTATAAATACAAACTATATGTACGTAACATACCTAAATTCAAGATGTTAATTATAGATGAAATTCATAAAACACCATATTCAGGTCATCCAGGTTATCAAAAGACTATAACCATGTTAAGAAAAGAGTATTTCTTGTCAAATATGAAAATTGAAGTAGCTGAATATATTGCAAGGTGTTTAGAATGTTAACACGTAAAAACTGAACACCAATATCCAGCTGGTTTGCTGCAGCCTTTACCCATCCCTAGATGGAAATGGGAGGTAATTAGTCTATATTTTATTACTGGACTGCCTAAAAATCAAAATAAAAATGATTCTATCATGGTAGTAGTTGATAAGTTAAGCAAAGCAGCTCATTTTATACCTGTTAAAACTACTTATAAGGCTGCAAACATAGCTGATATTTTTCTAAAACAGATTTTTCGATTACATGGAGTACCAAAATTCATAATCTCAGATAGAGATCCTAAGTTTACAGGAAACTTTTGGAAGTCCTTGTTTAAAGGGTTAAACACTACATTAAATTTTAGTAGTTATTTCCATCCTCAAACAGATGGACAAACTGAAAGGGTAAACCAGGTACTGGAAGATTTATTAAGAATGTATGTGAAAGACGAGCCAGGTAACTGGGAGGACTATTTACATCTGATAGAATTTGCTTATAATAATAATTATCAGACATGAGCCAGATTTAGTCTGTTTGAAATTTTATATGGACAGAAATGTAATACTTCTATCCCTTGGAGTAATCCAATAGATAGATTGGTATTAGGTCCAGAACTGTTGAAAGAAATGGAAGAAATTGTGAAACAAGTGCAAGGAAATCTGAAAGTGGTATAAGATCTGCAGAAAAGTCAAGCAGACTTAAAAAGAACTCCAAAGGATTTTCAGGTAGTTGAACATGTGTTCATCAAGGTAAGGCCCAAAAAGAGCTCTCTAAGATTGGGGAGTTGTGCAAAACTGGCACCTCGTTACTGTGGCCCATTTGAATTATTGTATAGGATTGGATAAGTAGCTTATCAAATAGCATTACCACCTAGCTTAAGAGTACATAATGTTTTTCATATTTTCGTTTTAAAGAAATATGTTCATGATGCTCATCATGTTGTTAACTGGAATGTTGTACAGGTGGAACCAAAAGGAGAATTTCTGGTGGAACTAGATTGTATCATCGGGAGGAGGGAAATTACACTTTGAAACCGTACCATTGGACAGGTGAAGGTGCAATGGAAGCACCTTAGTCCGAAAGAAGCCACCTAGGAATTGGAAAGTAAAATGCGAGATGCATATCCAATTATGTTCCAGGGGAATTCGGAGGATGAAGAATAAATAACATCGAGGATGATGTTATATTCTAAGGGGGTGTGTATGTCACGTGCCCCAATTTTGCAAAATACTATTACCTTATTTTGATTTTCTTCCAAGACATTATGTTAAATTTAATGCTAAGTTGTAAATTATGACTCAGCAGAGTCAAGGATATTAAATGTAATTATGAATATTTTAATTTTAAATAAATAAAAGTGGAGACAACAACTTGGGAGAGATGTTAAAAAGAGTGTTACTGGTCAAGTTGGTGGAGGATACTAGGTGGAGAGCAAATAGACAAGTGGCAGCATCCTCAAACACTTACAATGTTGCAGGTGGCAACCTCCCTACATTTGGGGTCATGATCCCCCAAGAAAGTGGGATTAGAGAAGGTGGCTCAATTAAGCACAACTAACCCAAAAATACCTAGGAAATATTAATAAAAAACCCATTGAAAAGAGATGAGGCTGCTCATTCCAGGAGAAGAATCATTCAAGTGAATGCACTTCAAGAAATTCATTGGGAATGGAATTTTTGTGGAAGGTGTTTGAGGGGTAAACTGCGGGAAGTGATCTAATACAGCTTTCTAGTTGAAAGATCTTATTGGAGTGTGTAGAGTTGGTATTGAGTCATTGGATTAGTAATTTGTTGTTTGCTCCACCTAGTCCCAGCCAAGGAAACCAGGAACAAGCTCGGGGGTCCTGAGAAGTCGTTGTTTGAGCGCTCTCTAGGATTTGGTAGGGAGGAATGGCCTCCCAACGTTGTTGTCATCCAGCTTTAAAAACAGGTTCTACTATCATTTAATTTCTGTGTTAAAGTTTATATTTGAGTATGAACAAATAATGAATGATTTATATGTTATGTTGTGAACTGTTAAGTTTGAAATCTCTTAGTTGTTTTAATGCTGAATTTGTTCTTTGATGAAAAATAATCCTACCTGTGTTTTTCCCCATATAGAGTAAACCAGATCATACTCTAGCATAGGTAGTCTGTTTAAAATGAATGAAATATGATAGGAATCAGAAAGGAATAGAGTATGTATGTTTTTCAGAGTATTGAAATCTTTTCTTTCAATAGCTAGTTGTTTCCAGAAAGATTATTAATATGTTTAGTAGGGTTGTTGTTAGAATCAGACTATGTACTAAAAATACCAAAAAAAGAATAGGATCATATTATTTTACTAATAGCAGTATATTTAAGTATGTAATTCATTCTTTTACACAGTACCTTCTTTCATACACTATACATCTACATTGAAACAGAAGAAATAGAAATATCAGTTGATTGCTTATTATTTATGTTAAGTAAAGATGTAAATATAATTCTGTTATTTTATTTCTTTTCCAAATAGTAATAGATAATTTACTTGCAACTATCTGAACTCTAAGTAAGTATTGGTAACCTAATTAATTTCTAAAAATAAACTAATTTAAGATAAGGAATATAATAAATAAGAACTTAATAACTCTTACAGTATTCTTTCTCTAGAGTTAAAATAACTAAAAGACAGTAGTAACCTATGCATAAAGTGTTATTAATAAAGAACTGTCCTTACACACTTTTACACACTTACAGAGAAATTAGATGTAAGGAGTGTTGACAGGTATGAGAATTCTTAATTCTTTTTCCAAGCTTACAGGAATAATCTTATCAATTAAACTAAACTATTATAGACTCTTCTTAGTCTTTATTATTAATATATTTATGTAAAAATAAACTTAAGAGAATACAGTATTCATAGATAATAGTATTATTAATACAAATAGTATTATTATTAACAATAAACAATATTGTTTATAAATTAGTAATTATTTTAAACAACGTGAAGAAAATTTGTGACAATAATCGAATTAACAAAAGAGCAATACAAAAATCATCATTATAAAAATTAAATAAGATAAACCCTAGCTCATATTTTTGAGCATAATCTATCTGTATTCTTATATACTATAGTAACCTAGGATAACCATAAGAATTGTTCTTCTTATTCATTAAAAGAACCAACTAAAATTATACACAGAAATGAACTACATTTTTTATCAACATATATATAATGTACTTATCAAGAAACTATTTCTTTTTATACAAACAGGGTGTACCTATGAAGGCGAAGTACAAGGTTAAAAACGCTTATAATTATTATAATTACAATTAGCAAAACATTGAAGTAAATAACCAAATTTATTTAATTATTTAACCATTAAATAACGAGGTTAATATAATTTACTCACAGCCCTTTAAGGACAAATAAAACGACTATAATTATTATAAACTGGAATAATCTATTTCAAAACGAGGGTTTCCACGGGATAAACCCTAATTCGTAACTCTTAATAAAAACAAGAAAGAATTAAATTATGATTGTAAGCATGAGTCTTAAAAACTTAATTTATAAACCCTTAGAGAGTCTTTTAAAGAGAGTACAAAAAAAACTTGAATTACAATCAAAACGGGTAAAAACCCTGAATTTTAAACAGAGTATAATTTAAACATTCGATAAACCAAAACAAGTTTGAAGACAGAACTATCTTTACAAGAGATATTATTTTAAACATGTTGTAAAGACAAACATCAAACTATTTACAGTGCTCAGTTAAACCGAGTCTACCCATCGACTAGCGAGGGTTTGATTCTAGGTATTACAACAACAACCTATAAAAACAAACGACATAACTCATGACGAGACGAGGAATGTTTTCCCAAAACCCTCGGTGATTCCATTGACCACCCTGATACAAGTAGGGTGAAAACCCAACACATGGACCACAGGGATTACCCGAAACAAACCACAAGACACGGCATTCATTGGTTGACTATTTATTTTCTTCACCGTGAAAGTATGTAATGGCGAGCACCTACAAAGAGTTCATAAGAATACTGTTAGTAAATAATAACTTAATAGTAAATGTGCCTTTGTAACAAGCATTACACCTACTGCAAAGTTAATTAAAAATGAAAACAAACCTTTACCTATCAATGGATGCGACGAACAGTCTCAGGGAAGCACTGTCACCTTTATGCTTCGAAAACTAAAAACTCAATAGCCTGCAAGATAAATCCTCATGCAACGGCGAGCCACGAGGAAAGCAAATAAACTGGAGCATACCGTAAGCCACGAGGATGATGAAAGGAGAATTTCACTAACAGCAAGTCAAGGGAAACAATTATCTCCACAATTTTACAAAGTGTGAACCCCAACCACTGAGAATGGCTTTTAAACCACACACCAGAGCCATTGCAACACTAAACCAAGACTCAATACAACCGAAGCAGAGAAGGACCGACGGCCACCATGAAAGCCAAGCAGAGTAGCCTCAAGGGCCAGCGCAAACTGCGGGAAAGAAATGATCAGGGTTAGGGTTACGGTAGTGTTTTATATTCTCAACGCTTGGTTAGGAGAGGAACACGTGGTCACATAAATCAACCATGCAATGGATCAATCTTCCATAGTACCTGCATAAAATGTTATCCAATTATTAAATCATTGGAACGAGGAGTAAACTTTATAATCGACCCAATTATTGCCATGCAAATCGATAATAATATGCACCTTATCATATGCTAGTTTAGTAATAGAATATCAACATATGATTACGTTGTCCTAGCATGTAGTGACACTTTAAAAACCTTGGTAAAAGCCTGATTTTGTTTATGCATTAAACTCATTTCACCATTAACCTTATGTTATTATATCATAACATCACAATTATGATTTGGACGGTTGCATTTTTTTTAATCTAAACATTGTCTTTATTATAGATAGAGATCAAATATTTTATGGGCTAACTCATGCTAATCACCATTCAACTATAGTTTTCTTTTGTACGAATATTATAGTCTATACATGGTAAATCTCTTATACAAAGACTTCACAAGTTATAATTTTTATGAATGGCATAATGCAATAGTTGAGAGGATTATAAACTCTAATTTGAATGCATTTATGATCATGAACTAATTATAGACTGAATGTCTATCAAACAAATAGATTATGCATGTCTATAAGACTTATATGAACTAATAACTCAAATGGTAACAGAACTTTGAAGTGGTACAAAACTTATTGTAAGAACACTATTATGAAATTATGTTACACAGTTCAAAGCGACAATACTTTGATGGATTTTGGGTTATGACTCAACTTGGAAATTACTAAAGATTCACCAAGTCAATTGGGTAGTAAAGTAGTTATATAACTAAACAAGATAACTAGACAGTCGACTTGTTTTGAGAACATCAATCTCAGATAAACTATTTGTAGACAGTAATTTAACTCAAGAAAAGTATCATAGAAAAATTAAGAAATTGAATAGGAATGATCCTATTGAGTCCAGAAATTATTAGAACCTCATGGTTCGACATGAATTTAAAATGTAGACAAACAATGGTCTCATGTAGGAAGGAATTATGGTTTTTTGTTTGCACAATCGAACTTATACTGTCAAAAGGTTAACAGGTTGTAATTTATCATGCAGAAGCGAAATGTGGAACAGTTATTACACAGATAAGATAATGCATTAATGTATAAATACTAACAAAAACAATCATTGTAACATTGCAAATTATTTAGAATAAAGTACAAATAATTTGTAACTGAGATTCTAATTCTTAGAGTCACAAACATATCTTACTATCACTACTTACTTCTGAACTTATTACAAGAGAAATTTAAGGAAGCCAAATGGTTTTACCTCACGAAATTTGTTTAGAGTTTAGCAGCTTACTCACCAAGCTTTTTAATTGCAAATAAAATACTGCTGGATACTTTAAAAAAATTTAAAACGAGCTCAGTCAATAAAAGATGGAACTATGTTGGTTATGATATAGTTGTATCATTTGAAACATTTAGTGTAATTTGTACCTTTTTTCTCCAAGGAAATCCTCACAGCGAACCCAAGGGATGTTTTCCCACTTTTAAGGATGGAACACGTAGTAATCCTGTAGGCATAAACTAGTGCTCCTCACCCAACGGGATTCAAACTGGGCACCTGCTGGCATGCAAAGAGCCAAATTCCTAATAACATACATTGGTGACCATTGATAAATGGATGGGCTAACCTCCAGGGTTATGTGTACTTTGTAGCTAGCGGGTATTTAGCTTATTATTTTATAGAAAATAGAAATCACTGCATGGTATTATTCTATCATTGATTCTCGAGATGTAAAATATTTCCATTATCCTGAATTAGAGAAGGCATAGTTTCACTACAAATTATGTTCCAAAATATTAAATCTCTGATTTATGATACATTTCATAAAGAAACATGGAGCTCATATTATATTTTTCTATTTTCATAGAGTGATTTATTTATTGCCATTACTTTGGTGAATACCCTTTCTGAAATCTTGAGTCCAATTTCATAATGTTCAATGTAGTAAATCTACAATTTGACCACCTTATAATAAATTGGATCACCATTGACATCTTAGTGTCTACTAGAGGGGTGCATGATTGGAAGGTGTGCAAGTATGTTTCTGTTGACTTCAATATAAATGCTATAAATGATAAAAATACACATTACATAATAGCCACTATGATGTTTTTCCCATTGTGTTACAATCAACAAAACCCTGTTTTGACAATATAATATCTTGATCCATGCAATCAATGTCGAGACCCCACAGGTACATGTAATTCTTATAATTAGGTTTCTTCCTTATTTTAATGTTCATGCTGCTAGTTCAGATGTTGTCAGCTTTTAATTGTCTGATTCATGTGGTAGGAAATCCATGAGGTGGATGGAGTCTGCTGGATTTTCTAAGACTATTCTGATAAAATATTGCATCCAAGTGACTAATCATGCTTGACCTTTACAAAAATTCTTTGGGAACCTACCCCTTTTTTACTAATTTAGTTGGCTTCTTTCAGAGTATTAGTAAGTTGTGACTAATCGGTTGAGATATTAGCAGTGCTCCACGGGGACATGTCCCCAAGGGTTGGGAATGTGTTTCCCATGTTTCCTGCATCCCTGGGACAAAGGAATGTGGGAGAAAGTTTATGAGTTAGATAAAGGCAAGCATAAATGTTTCCCTCTATTGTGAACCTCGTATATTCATGGGAAAACTTGGAGGACGCTTCTTTCCATCCCTCACGAAACTTTCAAAAACTTCGGGATGTCTCTCACGAAACTCCAAAACTCCTTGATTGATTCTTTTTTACTATTATCTATTTTTAAGCAATCTTATTTTACTATTTGGTATCTTAATGTCTTTGACTTTAGTGTTTAATAATTTTGAATTTATTGCAATATCTATTTAAAAGTTAAATATATATTAAATCTATAGATTTAACAAATCTACAGATCTCTAAAACACATTTATTTGTTGTTACTTTGTGTGTTGTGCAGTGGCATGATTATAATCAAGCAAACTGAGTGTATTCCTGGGTGGCATAATATTCTTCTTTTTAATTGCCAACTTGAGGTCAACTGGATGCATAATTATTTGTTTTAGAGTCTAATTGTGAATTTCCAAGCATACATATACATTATCTTGATAACATAATAGGATTTGAAGTGGTTAGCATATGATTTGAAGTGGTTAGCATATATCTAAATAAGGTCAGAGCCATTCAAACTACTTTCTTAGGTCTTTCAAGTCTGAAACAATGTTGGTATTATTAGTCTTTTCTTAGAATTACAAATAATTCAATATTGGTGTTAATATTGCCCCTTTCCCTACTAGAATACTTGAGTATATATTTTTCATTGATGTCAAATGTGTAGTTGTCATTGATGTCAAAGGTGTTCACGAATGACAAAGGAATAAGCAGTGGATATGATGGCAGGACAAACTCAGTGAAAGACAAAAGTAGTGATGACATGGCATAACATAGTTGAGGATGAGGCATGACACATATGATGGCATCGCATGGCATAGTGGAGGATGTGGCATGACACATATGATGACATGGAATATGATGGTGTAATGATGATGAAATACTAAGGTAGTGGTGGAAAAGCTTATTAAGTACAAAGGATAAGCAAAAGATACCACGACAAAGTAAATGCAGAGTTAACCCAACATAAGTCAAATTAAAGAAAAAATGGCACGATGATGAGTGGCATAGACGAAGGTAGTGATGGTTGTTGGGCACCCAATATGCGAGTTAATTATAGCTAACATATGGAGTGTTCAATATTTATTGTCAACCCAGGGAAGTCTTTTATTTCAAGGATAACATGCACTATATATGCTTAAACACTGAGTTGGTGTAGGTAAATAATTATATTCTCTTCTAAGCTATGCCCATCCCAAGGATCCACTTAATATAGTTTACTTTCTAAAGGATACAGTCACAATTACCTTTTACTATTCTTGATCTAGAATTGAAATATTCAAGAAATCACATATAGATTACTTTTACAGAAAATGAAATCCTGTTTACCAATCCATATAATGATTCACCCAAATATCTTGATCTAATTATTCTAGAAATCCAGAAGACATAAATTGCGTTCAGCTATTATAGAAATTCAAAGTACATGAATGAAATTCTGCAACTATAAAAGAAAGGAACAAACTACAAGAATCTATAGAAACAAAAATTGGAAGATCTAGGGATGAACAAGGCTGTTATAGCTACCACACAGTTGCATAAGGAACAATTACCTATATAGTCGACTATCACACCATACCACTACATCTTTCCAAGAGATGCAATTAATAACACATTATAAATCAACAACTATTGCAACTTACTATGAGGAAAGAAAATTATCACAACATCACACAACAAAATAATTATAATTCCTAATTTAACTCAACAATCCCTGTGGGAAGGTGGGCCCAGCCTTCACACAGAGATGCTAGAAATAATGCACGTTAAAACACTGAGATCTAAAGTGACTCCTTGTATTAAAGAGGGAAGACAAATCATGCAACCTCAGTCACAGCTAATACAATAATTTAGTTAAGGGTTCAACCCCTAGCTCAGAATAGCTCCCCATATTTATACAATTTCAATCATAACGTCTTGCCCCTATTATTGGGAAGCCATGAATATCTCTGATCTTCAAGCTGCCTCAATTACAATAACTGTTACAGTCGTGGCAGGTGAGAGTAGAAAATATAGGGAAGTTGTTAATTGACCCAGAAATAATAATCCTAATTGATTGAGCAGGTATCCCGCAGATCACAGCTACTTTTGAGCAGCGACACACTGTCGCCTCCAAATCTGTCGCAATCTAATGCAGCTACCCTTGTACAACTCGCATGGAATAATAAACTGGGGCTAGTTCTTTGGGAAATGGTGGGATGGATGGCGATTAGCTTTAGCAATGAATGTTCATCCTTCCCTTAGCATGTTCGGCCTGCTACACCCGCATTCTCTATATATTTAAATACCTTTATAAACCATCATATGTTAGCATATCTTAAGATATAGAGCCTTGATTACCACAATCCTAAGAATTAATAAAAAAATACAATGATTAACCATATATTTGTGACTTGAGGGGCAGAGTGAGGGAAAAACATCTATTTAACATGCACAATAGGGTAGGATGATGCAAAATGAGGTGGATAAGGATGGTCAAGAAGGGGCCATTTCTGGGCCCAACATCTCCCACCAACTGTCATGTTGCATGTCCTTGTAAAACAACCTCCATTATTCTGAATCTGAATCTGGCACTATGCTTTATTCATGGAGAG
The DNA here is from genome assembly GCA_001517045.1 of Pseudotsuga menziesii. NCBI lineage: Eukaryota > Viridiplantae > Streptophyta > Pinopsida > Pinales > Pinaceae > Pseudotsuga > Pseudotsuga menziesii. The sequence continues at coordinate 36,795 of LPNX011009602.1, forward strand.
AAGAAAAGTTGTATGGGAATTTAGATGTTCCTTCTTTTTCTATAAACCCCTTATGGACAACCCAATATCTCTAACACCTATGCTCTTCTACCCTGGTTAAGGAGAAATCCCCCCTGTATGGTTTTGTTGGCCACCAGATGAGAGGAAATTTAAATTTTAGTCCTATCCAATTAACCCCACATTCCCTTATGCATCCAACATAACCTTCAATCCTGGAAAGTGCTTGTTCAAATTTCCTATAGTAGTAGGGGTCCCTATTTCTTAGCATTGGAGAGGAAACCTCCCATCTTTTCTTACTACTTTCCAAAGTTGTTTGTTGATGTATGGAAATATGGCAGGTACAAGTAGAAATAACCCCTTCCTGTAGTTCCATTATATGCCGAGTTTGGATGGGGCATGAGAATAGACTATGATGCCGAGTAAGGAGAAGAGGAGGATTTTGAGGTTCACTTCGGATCCAAAGATTAGAGTGGCCTTCATTGTGAGAGAAAGTTTGGAAAGACCTTTCCCATTGAACATGATGACTCACAAAGGAGGAAAAATCGCTTAGCTGAACATCGCCTAAAAAAGGAACAAGATTCGAATGGCGGTCCAAAGGGAAAGCCATCTCATGCAAATAAAGCTCACATAGTAGATTTTGGTCCTCAAAATTACTTCTCAGAAATGTTTCCAAGAATTTTGCTGAGGTTGTTATTTCATATGATCTCCCTTCTTTCAAAGCCCTTAATTTAAACCAAATAAACAGTTCAATTAAAAAGATAGGGTAAGAGGAGGAGAGTACTCTGGTGCCCAGTAGTTCTTGAGAAAGAGCATACATCTGGTCTTTTTCCACCTGCATAGACTTGAACTTTTTCAGCTCCCTTAGCTCCTTCTGTAGTTCTTCCTCTCAGATTTTTTGGGTCATGAGTTCTTCTGCCCATTTTTCCTTCAGTTCCCTGATGGTATTTCTATTTTCAATGAGGGAAACCATCCCTTCTTGGTATCTGTCCACCTAACTCCTCCACAATCTTAATTCCATTCTTAGGATCGAGAGCTCTTCTGTAAGATTCAGGATCTCTTCTTCTTGAGGATGCTCCTCCTTATCAGAATCCAAATTAATAAAATTTTGAGGGAGTTCGGCCCACACCTTATCACCTAATGTGCCACATTGGACATTCTACACTTCTGAAGTTACTTCCGGGGGTGCTGGTTCTTGTGTAACAGCATCCCTTCCTGGAATTTCTTCTGCAACAAATTCAACCACAGGTATTCCTGAAACAAATTTTGGAGATGTTGGTTCTTGTGTAACAACATCCTCTTTCTGGGGTTCTCCTATGGCAACTTCGATAGCTGATTGTGAGGGTGTTGGTTTTTGTGGAACAACTTCCTCCTAAATTTTAATCTTCTTATCTACCTAATTATCAGCTGCGATTTCAGCAGGGGAATGTAAAGCTGCCGGTTCTTATGTGATAGAGCCCCGTTCTTCTTTTTCCTTTTACTACTGGGATTGTATGTCTTCTTCAATATGAAGCTATTCCTCAAGTATTTCAGTATCACCTGAGGATTGTGATTGAGTTTGTTCATCCTCACCTAAATTCACTTCAAGAATGATATCCAATTCGGGGTTGTCTTCTTGTTGCATCACGAGAGTCTCTACTAAAATTTCCAAGGATGTTGGTTCTTGTGTAGCAACATCCTAGTTTACTTCTTCATCTCCCTGTTGTTGTGATTCCATTTCTAATATCTCTGTGTCATGAGACAATTCAAGAGTCATAGTGCAAATTTCTTCATTGAATTTCAGAATGTCTTCACTCCCTAATTCTTCTTCCTTCATTTGGACAGCCATTTGAATAAGAACATTCAAGGATGCTTATTCTTATGTGCAGCATCTTGTTCGACCTCATCATTGTTCTGCTACTGTGGTTCCATTTCTATTATTTATGTGTCATGAGAGGGTTCAGGGGTCATAGTGCAATCTTCCTCCACAAAATCAGGAATAACCTCATCCTCTGGTTCCTCTGTCCCAAATCTAGCAGTAATTTCAACAGGAATATTCAAATATGTTGGTTCTTATGTGACAACATCCTTCTCATCTGCAAATTCCTTTTCCTAGAGCTTCTCTTGGAGATTCTCACCATCTTTCCAATCAGGTTGTCCTTGTTCTTCCATAGTTGTAGGTACAGGATACTATGTTGCAAAGGCACGAACTATGACATTGTAACCTAACTCATCAAATATTTTTCCAAACGCTAGACAAACCACTCTTTCTTCCTCATTACCAGCCTCAGCAGGAATTGATCCATCCAGTCGGTATGCAGCTTCAACCAATGTGTGCAGCTTCCTTTCACTTTGTTTTCTACATGCTTCCTTCCAATTTTCTAATTCCTTTGGAGTGCTTGTAATTCCTCTTTTAATAGCCCATTTTCAAACAGAAGTCCTTCAATTTGTGGTTCTTCTATGATTGGTTCCTATGGGGCATCAATTGATTTGGGTCTAAGAATGGGGAACTCAATTTGTGCTTCTAGGGTTTCCCATCTTTCCCTTGCTACTTCTACTGCTATGATTGACCTGTTTATTTTTCATCTTATTGGTGGTGATGCCTTTATTTCATCTTTTGATCTCCTCCTTTTTCTCTATGGTGCTATAGTTTCTAAATTCGTGGCTGATGTGGAAGGGATATCCCCAGTTCTGATATTTTCTTGTTCTTCAGGATGTTCTTCCTCAATCAGGGTTCCTCCCCATCCAGAAGAAGATTCAATGGTCACCACCTCAGTGTTTTCTTATGTTATCATAGCTCTAACATATTCAATTTCAACTATCGCAACATCTAATGTTGCTCCAGTTTCAACCTCTGCTGTCAGAGCTGTCGTAATATTTAGTCTTTCCACAGGGTTTTCTTGTACATCCTCTCACAATTGTTCTACTTGTTCTCCTGACTGATCCTCCGATCCAGTCTCATCTCCCCCCCCCCCAACTAAATTGGAGGGACTTCAAACATCTTATTTCTATACATTTCCCCCCAACTGTGGATTCACCCGTTCTTCTTGATTTTGAACAGGCCCCATGAGTACAGGTACATTAATTTCCTCTTCTATTGGAACATCGGGTAGAAGAACGGGTTCTTGAACTTGACCTGTAAATTGCTCCAATGTTTGGTTTTGTTGAGCAAGGGTCCATAAGATTATTAATTTAATGAGGCCATGCTGGGTAAGTGAAGAGACTGGATGCTTGGCGATTCAGACAAACCCCGCCATATGATGTAAATCATTGAATAAATAAAATGGAATGTTTAGTAAAGCCCTATGACAGAGATGAGATAATAAAGGAAATTCAGAGTGATAGACCATTTGATACCTACCTTCACAAGTGATATACATCTTGAGAAAAATTGTTACTTGATTCCATGGGTGTTGTAGTGAATGTAATTCTATCCCCCTCCGTGACGGTTGAATGCGTTTCCCTTCCCTATGAAAATCATGTATTGTTGCAGGATTAGGAGTTCTTTGTCCAAACTAAGCTCTTCCCACCTGGGGAAGACTAGTGACCTCGACCACTATGGCTTCAGAGACTTCAACACGCAATTCCCAAAACTTTGAGTGGGTTTCTATAAGATTCAAGGCAAACTGTAAAGCTGTTTCATGGTGAAATCCATTCAGGCGTTGGAAGAATTAAGTCCAACCCACAGCTTGAAAGATAACAAAAAATTCAGCAATTTTTTTGAGTTCTCACATGTTTGGAGGTTCATGCTGAGCTGGAATACCCATGTTTGTCTTCCTTTAGAGATATGTTGCAATCTGAAAAATTACAGATTCGGACAATGGAGGTTAAAGCATAAAGCACATAGTATGCATGAACAACTGAGAGTGGAGTGGGGTAAATTTTGAAAATTTCAACACATCGGATTATTTGGAATTTATCCCAAATTAGGAAAGGTGGTGGTTATCAGGTAACATAATTAGTCATTAACTCGCACGAGTGGAGAGCTAACGATGTAATAATGGGCACAGAAAGGAAAGTATGATTAATATTGTCAGATCCAGTTAATACTTAATCAAGTAGTTAATCAAGGCCATACCTTCAAAAATACGCAATGGATGATGTTCTTTGGAGAATAGTAGAACGTGTGAGGTGCAGTCATTAAATGTACTCATTATTATAGGGATGCTGTCATCACCTTTTCCTCCAGTGAGCCAAAAACCATTGTGTCAAATTGGTCGGAAACATGATGAGTGCTAGAGTATAAATCGAATCGTCGGCATCAGGAATCGGAGCCATATCTAGAGAAGTTGTCGTTGATGTAATTGTAACTTCGAAATGTATTCACTTATATTTCTTATCTATTGTAACCCGATGTTTATTTTGGGATGTACTTGTGTCATCTCATGCTCTAATGTTCCTATCAGGAGGATCTATAATGTAAACAAGTCATGTCAATTCATTGTGGGTAACCCTCTTATTTTCTAAGGGTTAAAGTCCCTGCATTTCCAGGGCACTAGGGTTATTAGACTCTCCTAGAGAGGTCGACCCTAGTAAGGTTTTAGTCATGTCAGAAATTAGTTTAAATAGAGAGTTGGCCTCTCTATTTAATACACACTCATCCACACTCAGTTGTAGCACATAGCCGAGGAAGAGAAAGACACTGGGGCAAGGAAGAAAGAGGTTACTACTGTCGAGAGATTGTCTTGCTATTTTTGGGTTTCACTTTGGTGCTGATTCTATCTCTGAGGAAGTTACGCAGTTTTCTCCATTTATGGTTTCCCCGAGGAAAAACATTGTGTTCATTGTCTCTTATGTTTGATTATTGTGCATGTTGTTCTCTCAAGTAAATATCCTAATGAAATGCTAGCTTAATGTTTAAAATCTAACATGGCATCAGAGCTAACCTGAGAAGAAGACACTATGCAGCTGCAGGAACTGGGGATTCCTATTGTGTGGATCTCTCTCCACATATTTTCAGCAAACATAGGGTGGAATAACTCTCCTCTCTAGGGTGCATATTTCAATCAAAGCAAAATCCAATTCTGAGGTTTTTCAATTTTGGACCTGACACTGCTGCCGAAAATTAGGGATTTTCACAGAAGTGGAAATTTTTAGTGAGCCCAGGCATGGATTGATCTCCTCCCCAAAATCAAAGTTAGGGATCAAATTCAAAGCATTTGGTTGGACAGAACTCCAAAAAAGCAAAACCCTAATATGCTCCTGAACCAGCACTATAGGATTTCAACTCCAAATCCATATTCGACATCTTGACCTGGTAAGATCTGAATATTCTGCATTTCCATTTGAGGTTCTCATTTAATATGTCTCATCATACCAAGCTTAATCAAACGCTTGAGGGAGCTGATAACTTTCGATCCTGGAAGTATAGGATCTCCCTGGTCCTAGAAGAAAATGAGTTGGAATCCTACATTCATGAGGAGGTTCCAGTTCTAGAGGGAGATGAGGCCAAGGCCTTACATAAGAAGAAGTTGGTTATGGCAAAGAGGATCATTGTAGATTATATCAAGGATCACCTCGTTCCACAAGTGTCCTCCCTCAAGACACATAAAGCCATGTTTGATTCCCTAACCAAACAGTTTGAAGGGAAGAACATCAATCGAAAGATGACTCTAAGGAACCAGTTGCAGAATGTCAAGATCTAGAATGAGGAGTCTAATTAGTCATACTTCACAAGGGTCTCCTAGATCAAAGAACAACTAGAAGCTGTATATGAAGAAGTGGAGAATGTAGAAATTTTGATGACAGCCTTGAATGGCCTCCCTAGGTCATGGTATTCTTTCATCCAAGGAAACTATGCTAGAAAGAAGTTGGTCAAGTTCAGTAGACTGTGGGACGAATGTTCCCAAGAAGAAGCTCGGATAGCAGCTCGAGAAAAATATGGGAAGTGAAGATCAAGCTCTCACAGTACATTCCAAGAAAGGAAGAAGGGAAAATCATCATCACAAAGGTAACCATTCTCATCAGAAAAATAATTTTGTAATAAGGGATTCATCCAGACTCAGATGTTATACATGCGATGACTCTAGGACACTTTGCTAGAAATTGTCCTAAGAATAAGAATGGATCCAAGAAGAAGAGGAACTCCTAAAGAAGACATCATGCTCACATTGTTGAGGATGATGATCCTCCCAGGAAGCATTAGAGGAATTTTGGGGTCTAAAATGGGCCTCCTAAGGAAAATAATAAAATAATAGTTAAAATAATAAAATAATATTGATTAATTTTGGAGGANATTCTGTATCCAACGAGCTCTCCCGATCGAAATTTGAGTAAAAACACAATGAGATATGTCGAAAATATGAACAAAAAAAGTAGTTTTTTTAATGACAAATATGTCAATTCAACCATTATGGTTGACTTATTTTATTGAAATTCTATTGGTTCTTGAATTCCAACTCACAAAAACTTATTTTGGCACTTTTTCTTATAAGGCCCATTTTAGACCCCAAATTTCCTCTAATGAGAGTAAAACAAGAAAGTGAAGACTCTTCAAGTGAATATGAATATGTTCTGATCTCCGCACTCATGGGAATTGTCACTCATGGAAGAAAAGATTAGCTTATTGATAGTGGGGCTGCCAAGCACATGACAAGTTTCAAAGAATCCTTTGAGAAACGATCCGAACATAATTCACTCCATAAGGTGAAGCTTGGGGATGACTACTAATATCCCATAAAAGGTAGTGGTGAATCCTCCTACAAGATAGACTCCAGAAAGTCTATAAAAATGAAGGATGTCTTGTTTGTACTAGGACTAAAGAAGAATCTTTTATCAATATCAAAATTGGATGCAAAAGGCATGAGGGTTGGATTTGTAGATGTCCAAGTCCTCATGTGGCCAAGAGGAAAGACTATTGATAATGTAATAGTAATTGGAGAACAAGGATTTTTATACAAGCTCAAGGGCCATCTAGAACAAGCTATAGTCCATGACACAGTAGAGCCAAATGAACTTTGGCATAGAAGGCTTGCACATGTGCATTACAGAGAACTACCACTTGCAAGAAAAGTTGTTGAAGGTCCTCCAGAAATTCAAGCAAAACATGAAGGGGTCTGCAAAGGATGTGCGAAAGGAAAAAATACAAAGAAGACATTTCCAAGTAGAGAGAGCAAGGAAAAAGGAATCTTGGAAATCATTCACTCCGATGTATGCAGACCAATGTCATCAAGTTCACTAAGCGGGTATGTATACTATGTTTCTTTCATTGATGAATTTTCTTGGAAGACATGGATTTACCTCATGAAGAACAAAGATGAATTTTTTAGCAAGTTCAAAGAATTCAAAGCCTTGATCGAGAACTACACAGAAAAGAAGATCAACACCTTTCGATCAAATAATGGTGGAGAATTTACATCAAATGAATTCAAAGACTTATGCAAAGAATTAGGGATTAAGAGGGAGTTGTCCACTCCTTACAATCCACAATAGAATGGGGTTGCATAAATGAAGAATAGAACCATCATGAAGCTGCAAGAGCAATGCTTCATGATCAAGATCTTCCTATGCATCTAAAGGCAGAAGAAACCAGAACAGTGGTGTATGTACAGAACCATACTCCACACAGAGTACTCAAGAACAAGACTCCTGAAGAAGTCTTCTCTATCAAGAAACCAGAAGTCAGCCATCTCAGAATATCCAGCTGTCCAGTGTACATACACATTCCAAAAGAAAAGAGACCAAAACTAGATCCTTCAGGAAAGAAGGGTATATTTGTGGGATACTCTGAAATCTTGAAGGCTTACATAATATAATCCCTAGGATACAATAAGATCGACATCAACAGGGATGTAACATTTGATGAAGACATAGCTTACAACAAATCCAGAAAGAGACCTGATGAAGATACTAAAGAAGCAGAAGCACCCAAAATTCATGATACAACCATGAATGAAGAAATTCAAGAAGAAGATCGAGAATTTGAAGAACCACAAAGACCTGTAGATCCACCTCATGAGAATAATCCTCACAAGAGGAAACCTGCTTGCGTACAAGAAATAATCCAAGGTGTGGAAAGATATGGGGCTCTAGAAGAGAATCATAGAGAAAGAAAGAGAACCAGATCCTACTCTAGATATGTAGCTTTACTGTGTGACTTTATCAATAAAGAGCCTTCAAGTTATGAAGAAGCAGTAGAATGAAAATAATGGAAGGATTTTATGATGGAAGAGTATCAATCGATCATGAAGAATGATATTTGGGATGTTGTCCCAAGACCAGAAGGGAAGTCGGTTGTAACTTCCAAATGGATCTACAAGATCAAGCATGCTGCAGATGGTAGCATAGAGAAATATAAGGCAAGATTTGTGGCTCGTGGTTTCTCATAGAAAGAAGGAATAGATTATGAAGAAACCTTTGCACCTGTAGCCAGATACACTTCCATCAGATCGTTACTTGCTTTGGATGAAGTAATGAAATGGAAGATACACCAAATGGATGTCAAGACTGCTTTCTTGAATGGTGTAGTGGAAGAGGAAGTGTATGTAGAATAGCCACTCGGTTTTGAGACCCATGAAATGGAGTCTCATGTGCTTAGATTGAAGAAATCCCAATATAGTTTGAATCAAGTACCCAGGACTTGGTATAGTAGAATTGACAGCTTTCTATCTAGTTTGGGATTTACCAAGAGTAAAGCAGATTCCAACCTTTACTACAAGGTTGAAGATGCAAACCCAATGATGCTTCTACTATATGTAGATGATCTAATTGTAACAGGTATGGATGCAGTGATTGATGATATGAAGAGAAATATTCTTGTTGAGTTCGAAATGAAGGACTTGGGTATGATGCATTATTTTCTAAGCATGGAGGTGTGGCAGAATGCAGATGGAATCTCCCTCGGATAAGGGAAGTATGCAGTAGAGATCCTAAATAGGTTTGGGATGATGGGCTGCAAGGCCATGACCACACCTATGGCATCGAACCTGAAGCTATTGAGTGATGCTTCATCAAAAGCAGTTGATTCTACGATGTATCGTCAGATGATTGGGTCCTTGATGTACCTAATGAACATAAGACTAGACATTTTCTTTGCTGTGAACACCTTGAGCCACTTCTTAACAAATTCAAGACATGTTCACTTTATTGCTGCAAAGCATTTTTTGAGGTACCTGAGGGGTACAATTGATTATGTACTCAAGTACGAGGAAAATCAGAAGATTAACCTGGAAGGTTATGTTGATTCAGATTGGGAAGGTAGTTGCATCAATAGGAAGAGCACTTTAGGGTGTTGCTTCAATACGGGATCAGGTGTGATCTCTTGGTTTAGCAGGAAGCAATCCTGTGTGGCACTGAGTACAGCTGAAGCAGAGTATGTCGCATCTTGTTCAGCTGTTTGTGAGGTAGTATGGTTGTGGAAGCTACTGTATGATTTATTTGATCTCTAGATGGATGCTACTTGTATACATTGTGAAAACTAGAGTTGTGTGAAGTTGTCACAGAATCCAGTGTTCCATGACAAGTCGAAACATATTGAGATCAAGTATCACTATATTAGGGATATGGTGCAGAAAGGAGCAGTGAAGCTCTAGTATGTTGTGATGAAGGAACATATAGCTGATGTGTTGACGAATCCATTGGCTAGGGTGAAGTTCGAGTACTTCAGGGAGAAGCTTGGTGTTCTCTAGATCGAGGTTTCCTCCAAGGGAAAATCATGAGACCCATAACCATTCTTACATGGTGAGAGGATTTGTTCCTTCCATGGTTAGATGTAAGGGCTGAGCCATTATGTCATGATGAGAGGATTGCATCCTTCCATGTTAGATGTGAGTGTTGAGCCATTCTGATAAGACTGTAGGATTGCAGGTTCCTACATGATCAAAAGTAAGCGTTGAATGTTGTTCTGGGAATGGAGGTGCTTGGTCAGTTACCAGGTAGCTCAATCTGGGATTGTGGGCCATTCTGATATGACTGTAGGATTGGTTCCTACAAGATCAGATGTGAGTGCACTCGTTTTCGAACATGTATGTTGGATTGGTTCCTTGCATGTGTCGAATGTAAGTGCAGAGCCCTTTTGACATGAAGGATTGGTTCCTTGCATGGTCGAAATAAGTGTTGAGCCTTTCCTGACCATTGGTTGAATGAATGTAAGTGATGAGCCTTTCTAACTTTGGTTGTTAGATGTAAGTGCACATCCTTTTGGCATGGAGTATTGGTTCCTGACATGGCCAAGTGTAAGTGTTGGGACTTTTCGATCATTGGTTGAACGGATGTGAGTGCTAGGCCTTTCTGACAGGGTGATGGGCTATGTTACCACATGGTCAGATGTGATTGCTAGGCATTTCCTTTCTGATATGATTATAGGATTGGTTCCTACATGATCAGATGTAAGTGTTGGGCAGGCCATTCTGAATTAAGTGCCAGATATAAGCATTGAAGAAGACCTACATGGTGGCTAGGCCTACATCCAGAATGAAAAAGGGTTGGCTCTGTAGAACTTCATGTGATGAGAAGAATCATGAGATAGCACCTATGAAGGTTCAGTGTTGATGATCGAGTAGAGATGATCCAGATCGAGGGATTATCCAGATTCAAAGAAGATGCTCTGATGATGATTCAGATCGAGTGCTAATACAGATCTAGTGATGATGATCCAGATCGACTAATGATCTAGATCTGAAGACGAAGATGACTTGAAGATGAAGATGACTTGAATACTTGAAGATGCAGATGATGAGATGATCCAAAGAAGAAGACCAACGATGAAAATTGCATCGAGAGAATACCTTCCTAGTTAAGAGGGAGTGTTGATGTAATTGTAACTTTGGAATGTATTTACTTGTATTTCTTTTCTATTGTAACCCGATGTTTATTCCAGGATGTACTTGTGTCATGTCATGCCCCGATGTTCCTATAGGGAGGACCTATAATGTAAAAAATTCATGTCAAGTCATTGTGGGTAACCCTCCTATTGTCTAAGAGTTAAATCCTTCACAGTTCCGGGGCACTAGGGTTATTAGACTCTTTTAGAGAGGTCAGCCCTAGTAGGGTTTTAGTCATGTTGAGAAATAGTATAAATAGAGAGTTGGCCTCTCTATTTAACACACACTCATCCACACTCAGTTATAGCGCATAGCTAAGGAAGAGAAAGACATTGGGGCAAGGAAGAAAGAGGTTACTACTGTCGGGAGATTATCTTACTATATTTGGGTTTGACTTTGGTGTTGATTCTATCTCTGAGGAAGTTACGGGTTTTCTCCATTTATGGTTTCCCTGAGGAAAAACACTATGTTCATTTTCTCTTGTGTTTGATTGTTGTGCTTTTTTGTTCCCTTAGTTAAAGATCCTACTGAAATGCTAGCTTAAGGTTTAAAACATAACAGTTGCTAACTGCGGTTGCAAAGAGTTCTGCCAATAAGAGAGGAGTCATAGCTGCAGGTCATAAAGAAATCAAATAGTTTAGAATGGTCGTGGTCTTGGATTATAGAAAAATTAGCCAAATTTAGCATACTTGCAGCTACCGGAAAAGGTGTCGCAGCTGCCAAAAAAGATGAAAAAGGTGTTAGGTTGACGGAAGTTGGCAGTGTTGCAGCTGCCAAAAAAGAGGAAAATATACAAAAGTAAAATGGTGTTGCAGTTTCTGGAATCGGAAAAAGGCGTTAGGCTGACAGAATTTGATGATGTTGCAGCTGCCAAAAAAAAATGAAAATGGACAAAAGTAAAACGGTGTCACAACTACATGGAACGGGATAAGGGAGGGAGTTTTATGGTATTACAGCTGCACAAAATGGGGTAAGGGTGGAAGTTTTATGGTGTTGCAGCTACGCGAAATGAGGAAAAAGAACGTGTTGCGACTGCAACAGATTTATTCATGGAATTTTCTTCTGGTGCAGAAATTTACAGAAGAATGACACTGGTCACCAGGCCCGATGATGACCAATGCTCTTTAGGTGCTTCCCTGCACATTTCATAAAAAAACGGATCAGGTGCAAAAGAAAAAGATAACAATAGAAAAAACAAACAATTTATTTATGTACAAAAATTCATATTATATTTACAACGATTAACTAAGGATTGACAAGGGCGGAGAAAAATTCTTTCCCTTGTGCTAGTTGGTATTCTGGATCAGCTGCAATCTATGGGTAAATGCATCCTTTGAAATGGGCTTATGGTACAGTCACAGCCTGTGACCATTAGCAAATAATGGTGCGCGGTTCTCATCAATGGTTACTAGGTGGATCGTACCATTATCAAATACTCTTTCTACTAGGTATGGGCCCAACCATCTTGTGCATAGTTTACCCTTGAAGTCTCTTTTGAATCTTGAATCATATAATAGTGCCCAGTCTCCCTCATAAAATACTTTCTTTTTGATGAATTGGTCATGCCAATTGGATCTCTGTTGCTGAATTAATACAGTCTGATCTATAGCGACTAACCGGTTCGCGTCAAGTTCGTTCAATTGATTCAATCTTCTCTTTTAGGCTTCGATTACATCTAAGTTTACCTCTTTGTCTGTCTTCAAAGTATTAATTTCAAATTCAATTGGGAAGACAGTACTTTTCCCATACACCAAGTCATAAGGAGAGAATCTTGTAGTGTTGCTACAAGTGGTACGATATGCCCACAATGCTTCCGAAAGTCTGTCAACCCAATCTCTATGATGGTTCTTGACTGTCTTGGTAAGAAATGCTTCAATGACTTTGTTAGTGCTTTCCACCTAGCCATTGGCTTGGGGATGGTAGGGTGAAGCTATCCGATGTTGAATATGGTACTTCCGTAGCAGAGCTTCAAATTGATGCGACACAAACTACGGTTCTCCATCGATAACCACTTCCTTGGGTACCCTGAAATGGGAACCAAGATGTAGGATTTCTGCTTGGAATGAGGGCTGATAGGAACAATAAAATCTAAAGCCAACCTATCATAGGTTTCAACCACTAATTGTGGTTGAAGAGGCATTTGATCTAATCTATTGGGTTGGCCCATCCTCTGGAAGCTATCACAAGACTGGACATATCTTTTTGCATCCTTGAAAAGGGTTGGCCAATAGTAGCCCATTCTCAGTGCTTTGTGTACTGTCCTTCTATCTGCAAAATTCCCCCCACAAGGCTCATCATGGCAGGCCTTCAAAATATGGAATATTTTGTCTTCTCTTACACACCTTCTGATCTCAAGATCAGGGCCTGTGTAGAAGAGATGACCGTTTACCCAACAATACCTGGAACTTTGCTGAATATTTTTCCTTTTTTCTCTTTTGAACAAATGTGTCGGTATCTTTCCTACGGCCAAGTAATTAGAGACATATGCATACCAAGGGGAGTGAGCTGAAACTGCAAATAAGTGTTCATCTGGAAAAGAGTCCTCAACAGGAAAATTATCACCACTGTTAGTGAAATGAGATAAGAAATCAGCGACAACATTTTCTCTTCCAGGTCTATCTATAATGGTAATATCAAACTCTTGTAATAATAAAAGCCACCTAGTCACCCTGGCATTAGTAACAGGTTTATTCATTAGATATTTGATGGCCGAGTGGTCATTGTGCACAAATGTAGAATATCAAGTAATATAATGTCGAAATTTGGTAATGGAGTAAACAATGGCTAGGAACTATTTCTCGGTGATAGTATAATTAAGTTCAGCAAGGGCTGAGTTTTTACTAATATAATAAATGACATAAGGTACTTGACCATCCTGCTATCCTAAAACTGCTCCAATAGCAGTATCAGAAGCATCTGAAGAAATGTGAAAGGGAAGGGTCCAATTTGTTCCTCTTAAGATGGGAGCTATGGGCATCTTCTCCTTAAGTTTAACAAATGATTTATGGCATGCATCATTCCAAACGAATTGCATATCCTTCATTAACAGTGAAAACAAAGGAGAGGCAAGTTTGGAAAAAATTTCTATAAATCTTCGGTAATATCCAGCATGCCCCAAGAAACTTTACACTTCTTTTTGAGTTACAGGAGTAGGTATATTTTTTATTACCTTGATTTTTTAGGGATCCACCTGGGTTCCATCAGCAGAGATGAAATGCCCCAATACTACTCCTTCACTCATCATCATATGGAACTTTTTAGTGCTTAAAGAGAGTTGGGTCTATTCATAGCGAGTTAAAACCTTTTCCAAATTTTTCAATGCTTCTTTAAAATATTTTCCATGAGTAAAATCATCCATAAAAAATTCCATACTATCATTTACTAATTATGAAAATATGCCAATCACAGCTCTTTGAAATGTTGCTGGTACATTGCATAAACCAAAGGGGAGCACTCTGTAAGCAAAAGTTCCACGGGGATAGGTGAAGGTAGTTTTATCTTGGTCTTTAGGAGCAATCTGGATCTGATTGTACCCACTAAACCCATCCAGGAAGGAGAACTTCTTCCCCGATAAGGTGTTGAGTGCTTGATCAATAAAAGGCAAGGGAAAATGATCTTTTTGTGTTGCCTTGTTCAGCTCTCTATAGTCCACACAGACTCTCTAGTTACGATTTTTCTTGGGTACTATTACGAGTGGGGACACCCACTAGCTGTCTGAAATGGGATATATAAATCCTGCTTCCAAGAGTTTCTGAATTTCTTCCTTCAGTATGTCCCTAAGATTGGGGTTCATTCATCATTGAGGCTAGTACATAGGCCAGGAGTCACTTTTAATATAAATATGATCGGTGCACAGGTTAGAGGGAATACCCCTCATGTCTATGTACTCCCAGGAAAATGCCCCCTTGTGTTCTTTTAAGAGACTGATCAGGTGCTTCTGTTCATCTAGGGAGAGGCTGGGGTTAATATTAAGGGTTTTTCCAGACTCTACCTCAATAGGAATACTTTTCAAATTTTTCAATACTGAAACTATATGAGTGTCACTGAGTAATGCCTCTTCTGTAATATTTTCTTGTTCCTCCTCACCTAGAGTAATATTCAGGATTTGATAAATTTCCTTATCGACAGAAGTGGGTTCACTGATGAAATTATTAATGGCATGGTATTCAATTTCATCCTTAAAGGTTAAAGGCTTCCCTATTGTTAATAATGGTTGAATGCCTTCTTCTTCCTCTAGCTCCATCCATAAAGGAGTTTCATCTTCAAAGCTTGGTCAAGTTGGAGGATAGAGAGTGAGGTTCTTTACCTCGATGCCATCTGATATGGTCATAGACCCAGATCAGCAGCTGATGCAAGCATCAATTATAGCTAACCAAGGCCTTCCCGGGATTATTGGGTGTCCTCCTAGCTGCAACTTAGGCTGTAAAACCAAGAATTCAGCAAGGTACTCCCAAGAATCAACTGAGATGATGAGATCATCCAAAATTCCTTCAGGTTTATTAGTGGATCTATCTGCCAGTTCTAAAATGGTGGGAGTTGGCCTTAGATTAGTGAGCACAAGTTTTCTTACAATTTCAATAGTCATAACATTAATAGTTGCTCCGAAATATACCAGTACGTTGGGTATCTATGTATGCCCAATCTGCACAGTGACAGTGGGATTCTTGGGATCATCATATTTGGACAAAAGGGTTTTTCCCATTATTAATGCAGATAATTTCCCTATGACATGAACAGTGGGAGGATCCCTGGGTTTCCTTCCTGGTTTCCTTGTGTATAGATCCTGAACAGTTCTAGCATAGATAGGTACATCTTGAAGAGCCTGAAGGAGGGGAATTTTAACATAAAGGTTTTTTAACTCTCCTAAGAGGTTAAATTGAGAATGTCCCACTACGTTTGCTAGCATTAATATTTCAAGGTACGATGGTTTCCTACTCAGCTGCATAGGCTATGTGTCACTAGATGTATTATTCTGTGTTTCAGCCGACACATTAGTAGGCTATTCAGCATCTTCAATGACGGGGGTCACATTAGATAAATGTTGTGGGTTCACCCCTTCTTCATGCACATGGGATGGAACATCCTCAATAATCAAAGGCTCCACTACCTTTCTTGATCGTAAGCGAATATCGTTGCAAGGCACATGAGTAAGGGAGTAGGCAGGCATGTTAACAGTCTCAAATTGATGGACTATTTTATTATTTAGGTTAGGATTAGGTTGAGCAGGAAGATAAGGTCGTATCAGCATATTAGGGGCAGCATTGTTCTAAAATTGAAGCTGCGACTGCTGATAAGGCTGAGGATATTGAGGAGGGTAGGGCTATTGAGAAAACAGTTGATGTGGAGGCTGTTGAGGAAACTGGTTCCCTGGATGGAAATTCCTCCATCCAAGAGACCAAGAAGTTGTTTGGTGTGGTGGCTAAACCCAGGGGTTCCAGGAGTTAAAATTTTGCATTGAAGGTTGAGAGGAGTACCATGGAGGATTAGAATAAGATGAATGGAATGGTGTATTTATGTGCTGCATATTATTCCAATTATTCATGTTATTCGAAAATGGAAATGATTCTAGAGTCATACCTTGATTTTGAGGCTGTCAGGTCTTCTTTTGTGCAATAAAGTAAGTTGGTCCCACCTCTGGAGTTGATGCCTACAGAACAGCCTTCACTTGGGGTAGTGATGGGCATTATTTTGTGTCATAGTTCAGCTTGCATAGTTGACACACTTCTATCTTGTCGAGTGGGCACTCCTTCAGAGGGTGGTTCTTTCTACATCAAGGACATAATACACCTAATGTGATATCCTCTACTACTTGTTTCTTCTTTGCCCTCAGGACATATATTTTTGAGGAGATAGAGCTCATCATTTCTGTTTTGAAAATTTTGAGGAGGTTTCCTATCTCTACACAGGTGGCTCCTCCATTAAATGATTTCTAAGTTCTATCGAAGACATCACATTATAATTTGTCGCATTTGTCCCACCTCTTATTCTTGGAAGATCCCTTGGAGTACCTTTTACATAGTTCCACAATTTTCTTGAAAGACTCCTTGGAGATACCCCCCTTTCCTAATAGATTTAACATATCTAGGAAATCATCCATAATCCCATGAAGCAGGATTATTTTGAACACATCTAACCCCATATTAGTCTGTCCAGCTCTCTGCACATTATATGAAATCCTATCGACAAAATATTCCATACTCTCATCATCATTGTATACCATTTTAAACATTTCTTCTTTCTTATCCTTGGTATTGTAATACTCATGATATTTATCCAGGAACACCTATTTCATCCTATCCCAATTAGTGACAGTTCTTCCTCCTAGGCTCATAAACCAACATAATGCATTATCCTTCAGAGTGGCAGGGAAGAGTTTCAGCTTCTGTGCATTGGTGGTGTAATCACAGCTGCGACGGAGGATATCAAATTCAAAAACAAATTCTTCCGGATCCTCTGACACTTTTCCATAAAAGTGAGGCAACACTGATGGCGATATATTTTTCATAGGGGTTATTCCTTTTAGTTATTGAATTGGTAACTGAAGTGTAGCCATCGTCCCTTCAGGTATGGAATTACCTTCATGATGATGATTTTCTCCCATTGCCTCTTCCTCTTTGGATTTGTGTCTATTACTCATATCTTCTTCTATTTTCTCCTCTTCATTCTTCCACTGATCAACGAATTTTTGATGGAATGGTGTCCAATCCTCAGTTACAACCTTCCCATTAATGTGATAGATCATATCTCGATCAGCAAATCCTATAGTACTAACTTTGTCCTCCTCTGCATGGGTATTTGAGGGTGTTGCAGTTGCTCGTGTGATCTCCACTATAGAACCTGACGCTAACACTCCAAGATTGGCAGGGCTTCTTCTGATAGGTGTTTCCTGACAGCGAGCCCTGGTAGAAGAATTGGTTCTATCAACCATATCATCAATGAATGTTATTCTCCCCAATTCTGGACCTCGCCTACGACCTTGACCACCTGCAATGTTAGTGTTTTGTGGGGTTCCGGGATTTTTAAGATGGTCATGCTATACCCTTCTTGTATTCGTGCAACCCAAATCATTCAAACAAGAAGAAAAAAAACTGAAGAAGACTGAATAGAAACAATTACAGGATGCAATTGTGATAGTGTTTAATACTTATCCTCCCTGGCAATGGCGCCAAAATGTTTGGCACATAATATGCAAGTTAATTACAGCTAACATATGGAGTGTTCAATATTTATTGTCAATCCATGGAATTCTTTTATTTCAAGGATAACATGCACTATATATTCTTAAACACCGAGTTGTTGTAAGTAAATAATCCTATTCTCTGCTCAGCTATGCTCATCCCAAGGATCCACTTAATCTAATTTACTTTCTAAAGGATACAGTCACAATTACCTTTTACTGTTCTTGATCTAGAATTGAAAGATTTGAGAAATCACATCTACATTACTTTTGCAGAAAATGAAATCTTGTTTACCAAACCATCTAATGATTCACCCAACTATATTGATCTAATTATTCTAGAAATCCAGAAGACATGAATTGCATTCAGCTATTCTAGAAATTCAAAGTACAAGAATGAAATTCTGCAACTATAAAAGCGAAGGAACAAACTGTAAGAATCTATAGAAACAACAATTGGAAGATCTAGGGATGAACAAGGCTATTATAGCTACCACACAATTTCATAAGGAACAATTACCTATACAGTCGACTGTCACACCATACAACTACAGATTTCCAAGAGATGCAATTAATAACACACTGTAAATCAATAACGGTTGTAGCTTACTATGAGAAAAGGAAATTATCACAACATCACATGACATAATAATTATAATTCCTAATTTAACTCAGCAATCCCTATGGGAAGACAGGCCCAGCCTTCACACATAGATGCTAGAAGTAACGCACATTAAAACACTAAGATCTGAAGTAACTCCTTATATTAAAGAGGGCAGATAAATCACGCAACTTCAGCCATATCTAATACAATAATTTTGTTAATGATTCAACCCCTGACTTAGAATAACTCCCCATATTTATACAATTTCAATCATAACGTCCTGTCCCTATTATTGGGCAGCCATGAATATCTCTGATCTTCAGGCTGCCTCAATTACAATAACTGTTACAGCCATGGCAGGATGAGAGTAGAAAATATAGGGAATCTTTTAATTGACCCAAAAACAATGATCCTGATTGATTGAGCAGGTATCCCGCAAATCACAACTACTTTTGAGCAGCGGTACACGACACCAAAATGTTGGGAACTCGATATGCAAGTTAATTATAGCTAATATACAGAGTGTTCAATATTTATTGTCAACCCAGGGAAGTCTTTTATTTCAAGGATAACATGCACTATATATTCTTAAACACTAAGTTACTGTAAGTAAATAATCCTATTCTTTGCTCACCAACGCTCATCCCAAGTATCCACTTAATCTAGTTTACTTTCTAAGGGATACAGTCACAATCACCTTTTACTTTTCTTGATCTAGAATTGAAAGATTTGAGAAATCACATCTAGATTACTTTTGCAGAAAATGCAATCCCGTTTACCAAACCATCTAATGATTCACCCAATTATCTTGATCTAATTATTCTAGAAATCCAGAAGACATGAATTGCGTTCAGCTATTCTAGAAATTCAAAGTACATGAATGAAATTCTGCAACTATAAAAGCAAAGGAACAAACTGCAAGAATATATAGAAACAACAATTGGAAGATCTAGGGATGAACAAGGCTGTTACAGTTACCACACATTTGCATAAGGAACAATCACCTATACAGTCGACTATCACACCATACCATTGCAGCTTTCCAAGAGATGCAATTAATAACACACTGTAAATCAACAACTGTTGTAGTTTACTATGAGGAAAGGAAATTATCACAACATCACACGACAGAATAATTATAATTCCTAATTTAACTCAGCAATCCCTATAGGAAGGTAGGCCCAACCTTCACACAGAGATGTTGGAAGTCACACACATTAAAACACTAAGATCTAAAGTAACTCCTTGTATTAAAGAAGGCATATAAATCACACAACCTCAGTCACATCTAATACAATAATTTTGTTAAGGGTTCAACCCCTAGTTCAGAATAGCTCCCGATATTTATACAATTTCAATCATAACGTCCTGTCCCTATTATTGGGCAGCCATGAAGATCTCTGATCTTCAGACTGCCTCAATTACAATAACTGTTACAGCCGTGGCAGGATGAGAGTAGAAAATATAGGGAAGTTGTTAATTGACCCAGAAATAATGATCCTGATTGATTAAGCAAGTATCCCGCAGATCACAGCTACTTTTGAGCAGCATCACACTGTCGCCTCCAATCAATAGCAATCTATTGCAGTTACCCTTGTACAGCTCGCATGGAATAAGACACTAGGGCTGCGTTCTTTGGGAATCAGTGGGATGGATGGCGATCAAATTTAGCAATGAATGTCCATCCTTCCCTTAGCATGTTCATCCCACTACACCTACATTCTCTATATCTTGAAATACCTTTATAAACCATCATATGTTAGAATATCTTAAGATATAGAGCCTTAATTACCATAATCCTAAGCATTAATAAAATAAGACAATGATTAACCATACCTTTGTGACTTGAGGGGTAGAGTGAGGGAAAAATGTCTGTTTAACTTGCACAATAAGGTAGGATGAGGCAAAAAGAGATGGATAAGGATGGTAAAAAAGTGGCCATTTTTGGGCCCAACAATGGCATGGCAATATGATGAGGTGGCATAGTCAGCGACATGATATCCGATGAAAGAGGATCTGTTTTTGTATAATCCACAAAGAGAGAATGCATATCCACATTAGTTCTAGAATGGACAATGAGGGAGTGACTTACACTAGATATGTATGTTAAGATCAAGTTTACATAAATTAGGCAGGAAGGCTAAATATTCTGAAAACAAATCAAGATCGGATAGTGGGCATTGATCCCGCATGTGATCCGATGGTTAAGGATCGGTTCCACAAAAGATAAAGATGGACTATCAAGGATAAATCCACAAGGAAATCAATGGTCCAGGAAAATGCAGAAGCAAAGTTGCAGAAATCCAAAATAGGAAAGTGTGATTTTACATCCCGCAATCCGCAATCCAAAAGCAAAGTTTCAGAAAGGAAATTACGGAAGTCCAAAATAGGAAAGTGTAATTTTGCAT
This sequence comes from Pseudotsuga menziesii, assembly GCA_001517045.1. NCBI lineage: Eukaryota > Viridiplantae > Streptophyta > Pinopsida > Pinales > Pinaceae > Pseudotsuga > Pseudotsuga menziesii. The sequence continues at coordinate 57,720 of LPNX011009602.1, forward strand.
CCTGCATCTTGCAATGCACAAACAAAGTTGTCAAAAGGAAATTACAGAAGTTCAACATAGAAAAGTGTGATTCTGCATCCCGTATCCTACAATCCTCAAGATCAATAGTCGGGAAAGAGTCCACAAAATATCAATAGTGCGAAAGAAAAATTGTGGAAAGTCAAATGCGAACAGTCGACATTCTGCATCTCGCATCCCACAATATGGAGATCGATGGTCATGGAAGAACCCACAGGAGATCAATGGTGCGGAATTGGTGCTGCAGAAATATGATTATAGAAAGCAAAAAGTTGATGTTTTGAATACTTGAGTTCCCACATCTCGGAATCCGCAAAATAGAATATTAACAGTCAGGAAAATGCCCGTCGAAGATCAACAGTGGGGAAACGTTGATGAGGAAACAGTGGTGCGGAAATACGGTTTCAAGGAGGAAATTTGTGCATTAGATCAATGGTCCAGAGAAACTTAGAAATGGGATCAATGGCTCTGATTAAAACTTGAAGATGACATTTCAGAAACAAGATGGATATTGCAGAAGCACCTACAAACGTTTGACAAAGGTGTGGAAATGGTTTCCAAGCTACGGAAACGATCTCTGAGATGGAGGATCAATGGAAGAATGTGATAGGGCGTTCTAAAAGATGTGGTCTTCATATTTGAAAGAGCACAACAGTGAAAGTTGTGTTTGTTCAGTTTGAAGAGACACGACTGTTGAAAGAAGCTTAAATGTTGATAGGTATTTATGCATTGACCTAAGTATGAAAGAAAGATGTCTCTGCAGTTTTAATTGTATGATCAGAATCGGAGACCAAAGGGTGTTACATAATTCATTAGAGGAAATGTGGGGTCTAAAATGGGCCTTATAAGAAAACGTGCCAACAATCAATTTTGTGAGTTGGAATTCAAGAACCAATAGAATTTCAAAAAATGAGTCAACCATAATGGTTGAATTAACATATTTGTCATAAAAGAAACTAGTAGAAAATGAGAAATTAATGACTAAAAAAATGACTAAAATCAGGCTATAAATGACTATTTTTGAGTCGGTGACTAATAGTAGCAAATTTCCACT
>LPNX011009602.1:58800-102029 GCA_001517045.1 Pseudotsuga menziesii
TCATATTTCACTATTCACTAATAGCTTTACTTAATAGTCATTGATTTAGTCATTGATTTTTTCATTGATAGACAATGATTTAGTCATTGATAGTCAATGCTTCAGTCATTGATTTAGTCATTTTTTTAGTCATTGATAGTTAATGATTTAGTCATTGATTTAGTCACAGATTTAGTCATTTATTTAGTCACTTATTTAGTCACTGATTGCAACCATTAATGACCAAATATATGACTAAATAAACTACTATATGTTAACATATTAATGACTAAGCTAAATACGACTAAGATACGGGAAATTAACTACTAATAGTCGTATATATGTGAATTTAGTTGTTTTTGTAGTCACAAAGTTATGATAGGGCATGGAGGAATCGAACCACCAACCTCCTGCCTATAATTACGCAAGCGCTCTACCATTGAGCTAGCACCCTTTAAGAAGTTGTTATTGCTTGACAATGATGATAGTCAAACAAATTTATGATAGATATCAATCTACAAACTACATAATTATTACTATTACAACTTACCAATAACTAGTATTTATGATAAACTAATTCCTAAGAGCTATGTACAATTTTCCCTGTAACTAAAGCTAATAAAAATACTACAAATACTCTTACCAAAGAGATTTAGTGATGAGTACCTCTTCCCATTCTTCATCACTGTCATTCTCATAGTCCAAAGAAAAGTCCTTCCTAAAAGGATTTCGAAGCCCAATGCCATCACTACATCAAAAACAAAGAGTCAGAATCAAAACTTTCCCTCTTGTCTACTACAATATTAAGAATCCATGAGCTTCAAGGTGTTTTAGATGTTCCTCATCATGGGCTATCAAAATTAAAACACAACCTATTGCTTTGATAATTAATAAACTTAAAATTATGCAAAGTATATTCACCTTTTCTTTGAGAAGGTTCCATAATAAGCAGGTCTATGGTTGTGATCAAACTGCAAAAGGTTTCTTCTCTTATTATGAATCCTATTTTATTGTGAAGTCTATTTTAGCTTTAAATCAAGTGATAAACATTCTAAGAGCCGTGCAAATTCAGAAACTTATTGCTAATGGAGACTCGACGATTATCATTTGAAAAATTAGAGACTTGACTCCCTACGCACCGTAATGTCTTGCAAAAATGATCTCTAGACCTAGAATTCAAAGAATTACAAGTATTTTGACTTGCAGAATTGCAAGTATTACAAGTATTTAGCATTGAATCATTTACTGTTTCAAAGGTGCCATTTTGTATGGAGGAGTTATGCTTTGTGAATCATTATTCCTTGGCTATAAGGGCACCTAATAGTGATTCAATAATTAAAGAGTCATGTTGAAAATATAAAGACAAATATCCTTCTCCTACAACATTGCATATTTAGAGAAACCTTTAAAGGGTTGTATATTTGGCTTCTAGGTGATGATACCGGTTATTTGAAACGTAGGACAATTGGCTAAGCATGAATTAAACTTGAAAAAATTGCAAACTATTAGGTATAACAAAATATATATCAGCTCTGCGTTGAGATGTACAGGATTTGAAGCAACTTCCATGATGATTGGACAATAGTTCATAGAGAGAAATAACCATTGATAAGAACTGAACTTTCCTTAGAATGTATGGTCACCCAAAATAAGAATAAAATAAAATTTATATTCTAGTAAGCTTTTGAGATTGACTAAACCTATCAAAAAGGTTGGAGAGACTAGTAATCTACAGTGTTCTTATAATGTACAGTTGCATCAATGAATATTCTTATCAAGATTTATGACTTTCAAAATGAAGGAATTTACTTGACCATGAAATGCACATTTATGATGAAGCAAAGGATAGAGAAAATCATGATGAGGTTCATATTCTCCATTTGAACTACCTACAAGAAACTATTTCTTCGTAAGGGTAATAAAGCAGGTCTCCATTGTGCTTGAGTGGAATGTGAAAGTGCCCTGCCTTGATTATCTGATTATGAGTTAGTTTTAAGTTCCAATTCCCTTCAGGCCATATGGCATGTTTACGCCTTCCACTCTGACTCCCCACATGGGATGTGTTTCTTCTTCAATGGAATATAAGAGCCTCACTAAGACCTGGGTCTCGTATTTTGATGTGGAGTTATATTTACAAGTAAAAATTTCAAGGTTCATGAAGAATTGTTCAAAACCTACCATTAGTATAGAATTATAACATAGGGTATGTTTCTGTGGGAGCATAGAGGCAGGGCAGAGCAGAGGGTAAGAGTAAGAGAGGGTCTGACCTCCCCAATTACGTTTTTTACTTGCCAAGTCGAAGAATTTCAGTGCAGATCTCAACTTCGGCACTATGGACATTGAAGAACTCAGAACAAGGGCTATGGATTCCATGCCCAACAAGAAGAGGAAGAGAAAGCAGCCGCCGCCACACCCACTCTCATCTGGGAAATTTATTTCCACAAAAAATTTGTTCGACAGAAATGGGACACAATAACAAGTTTCTAGTGCACTATCAGTTCCATTGTGTGGCTGTAAGGAAAATGATGTCTTCTTATCCAGTTTACAAGATCTACATCCTTCTATTAGATCTCCTGCAACATAAAATAAAGATGATAACCTTGTGATTAGATTCTCTGATGGAGATAGTGACAGTGAGGGTGAAGAACAGAGCTAAAGAGTGGATTGAAGTGAGAAAGATGGATCATCAAGGGAAAATACAATTGGTACTTCTGCAAGCCAATCACTTGTAGCTTCTTCATAGATGACTACAACAGCATCACAACAAACCCCATGGATGTAGAAGCAAATGGATATGGTGCAAAATTAGTTAGTTGCATTTTGTACAACCATGTCAAGTGGAGTGCAAGTCCATGGGGTGACTTCTATGGGGTCTGGAGAAGGTCCACCTCGGTAGTCATCCTATAATAAAAATCCTATTGCTGGACATAATAGTTCAATTGGCCAGAAACATGCTTTCAAGCCTGGATCATCTGTAACTAAACCCAGTGGCATTGACTTGGAGAACTTGAGAAAGCAAATTGAAACAAAAGATAATAAATTGAAGCTCCAGAGGCATATTCGATCAGGAAAGGGACAAGATACAAGATCAATTCTAAGTGGAACATTCCGTACATTTGGTATTGCATATTCAACAACTATGAGTAGTAGGGGGCAAAATTCTTCTAGTCCAACATTTTCTAAGTTAATAGAAGGTGCAACTGTTAAAGAAATTAATGAATAAAAATAGAAAATCCCAAAACAAGTGGGCTCAGGTAGTGCCATTTCAGATATCTTCATTGTTGAATATAGCAGGGTACTTCAACAACAGTTATTATTTTCAAAGCTCATATGTCACTTTTAGCAATTAGAGGTTAGGAAGGATAGTTTAACTATAGCCCAAGACAATCCCATTAGATATTGGAGGACACACAGGGAAATAGCTCCCAACATCTAATAAATTGTAATTTTCCTACTATACTATTACAAGTTCATATACTAGCTAATTTAAAGAAAAAAAATCTAAATCTTGGCTGAATTAGAGATTAAATAGTCTCTTAGTAAGGATTAATGTGTTGGTGAGTGAGTGTAGCACCAAGGCCTTATATTTCTTTTCTCTTAGGCACCAATTTTGGAAAGTGATGCTAAGAAGTCCTGAAGATGGCCAAGGGATATCTGACAATCCTACATGACATTGGTAATGTCCCGGTAAAACTTAGGAACATCCCCTTTGCAGTGTTAGATCTTAAAAGGTAGGCTCATCTAAAAATGGTTATCTCTTGTATTTAGATTCATAAAAATAAGTCTATATCCATAGATAACAAACATGGAAAAATACAAAGGCTTAAAATGGATGGATAAAAGGAAACAAAAACTATAAATGCCATATTAGCAAGAGGTAAAACACAATTATTAAAAGAAAAATACTAATATCCAACAACAAAAGAAGACAAAACTCACCCTTGGCCTCTGAAGGAACCAAAAATGTGCTTCCCTCTAAAGTACTCTAAAATCCTTGCACTTTTGGTCCATAAGCATTATTAGATAGTCCATTAATATTCAATAGTTCATGTCCATTTGTGCTTTCCAAAACATCTTATCCATTTTCCCACTCCCTCTGCAATTGCCTATATGATGCCAAATTGGGAGTGGAATAATGGCTTGATCTTTCTATAAAACCTTCTGACCTTGCAAATAAAAATCTTGACTGCTTGCTATTCTGAGACTTCCATGAACTTGATATTTCCTTTGACAACCCATTGCATTTATCAATCTCAACAAGGAGCAAATTCACTAAATTGTGAGGACTATTTAATACACTATCATCTGAATAAAAAATCAAAGACAATATGTTTGAAATTATACTGTTTTCTCCAACATCTGAGCCATTCATATAAAATTCTGGAAGGATATTACACACTAGATTCTCCAAGCATTCTAGATTTCCAGAACTGGCATTAGAATCTCTAGCAATTTCTACTTGCTTGCGAATTTGAAAACCATAACTTGTACTTCTATCGGTTGCATCTAACATAGACTCATTTTCAAAATTTTGGATAGAACTTGTACTAGTATTTCCAGCTTCTAAAACTGATCTTTCCTCTAACATAGGCTCATTTTCACAATTTTTTATAGAACCTGCACTAGTCTTTTCAGTAGTTGAAACTAATCTTTCCTCTACTTTATGATCAGTAACTCCAAAGATGTCACCGTCACCATTAAGGGTACAAGTATTTACATACTTTTGATGAAGAGAACAATCTTTAGAACTATAATCATCCACTGAAAATTGGAATTTTTCCATAAAGGGAGGCACTTTTGCTTCTGAAGAAATATATTTAGAGAAACCTTCACCATATAATTATGCAAAGTGTTCTTCATAATTGTTTTGATACCTATCATCAAATGGAGACATTTGTAGACAATTCTCAACATGGTTTCCTGAAAGTATTCTACTGGTTTAATTTAGAGCAACAACATTCACTTCAATGTTGCTTTGAACAACAGAGTTGCTTTGTGGGACAGAGATTGGAAAGATATGTTTAGAAATTCCAACACAGATAATACCACATGACAGTGAAGCTGCATCTATTCTTTCACTTCTTATTGTTTCAATGTGCCCACTACCCAGCTCAGATGAACCCTTGTGTGTGTTAGAGAACGAATTCTTCAATAGACTTTTAAAACCTTCATGACTCCTACATTTCATAGTAGGATCAACTGAACTGGCATTCTTTCAATGGAAATCTTCCCCCGCGGTATTTACACATGAATTTAATTTTATATATGTTCCACTCATCACATTAGGTTTGGGATCAATATGTTTTTTAGATATAAACATTGATGACTGTGCACCCTTATTGACCAACTATTTGCGATGATCAAAACTCAACCTTGATGTCAAAGCTTCCACCACCAAGGCAAGGAGATTTAATGTTGGAGACACTGAAAGTGAATGAGATAAACTTTTTTTAGGATTAGAGGAGCCCTAAACAATTTGGATCCTCATACTAAATTATTTTTCCTGTGCAGCATGGGAGCACCTGCAACAACCATTAATGTCTCAATATTCATTAAGATATGTAATATTCCACCACAAACTCCTAAATCATATGGAATCTTATGTTCACTAAACTTATTGTGTAATGTTACTCTGCACCAATCCAGGGGGTGCTGGAAAACTAAACAAATATTCCATGAAAAGAAATAGATGTCATACCAAGATGCACTAGCAAGCAATACAACTGATCTTCCAGTAGCTCCACTGGCAAGGGAAGTCTCGGCATTACCTCATGTGTTCTAGTTTCACATGAAAATATGAACAAGTATATATTATTAGGAAATGAAAATGAAGCCATGTATAAAGAATCTAGAAGCTAATCACTGAAGTAAAACATAAGCTGTCTAAAGAAAATACACATTAGATTCTATACTGATGATTATTTAGTATTGAATTAGAAGCTATTAAATAATCTAATATGGAAGAATAGAAAAGGTTGTCTGCATAGATATCAATAACAAATGCTAAAGATAATTGGACGAAAGTACAATATACTAAAATCCTAAAGTCACTTACAGGAGCCAGTGATTTGCTCAATTTACTTGAAGAAGATGATGCAAGCAAGGAAACCTCTACCGCTGGTGGAGGTAAACAAAGTCCCCAGTGTTGCTATGAAGTATTTGTAACATCATAGAACTTCTGAGTTTTTCTGCTAGAAAAATAGGACATAGAAAATAAAAAATCATAAAATCTAAATGTGAAATATTTTTTAAAACAAATTAGCCCAATAAAGAAAACTTTCTAAATTAATATAAGTATATTAATAAGAATATTATGTTGAATGTTTCAGGATGAACTAAAAGAGATAACTGGGGCAACAATACATTAAATATTACATCCTAAAACTAGTGTACAGATATACAAAGTAGCAAAGGCTAATGTCTGAAAATTTGTCCATTCCAATTTCCTCCAACAAATTTTACAAAATTTTCCCCCAAATGATCTCTTGAAGGATTTCTTCACTACAGCAGCCAACCCCATCCATGTGGGGCCTTCCTCTTCCCATTGCTTCAAGCAATGAGTTCATCGTCACATAAATCTAAAATTCAAAGCATGGGATAAAGTGTGCAAGGGGGTGTTGAATTGGTTCCACATGTCAACAATGATTGTCATCACAACGCAAAATATATACCAATGATTGTCAAGACAACCTCTGCAAAATCTATATCAAAAAATAAAATAACAAAAACCCTCTTGTCAAATTGTTTCCATAGATTTCTCATCCATGGTATCCCTTCCATCATAAATCTCTACCCAAAAAGGCTTGCAATGTCTGCATTTCAAAGAAGCTCAAATGTTGGTGTTGTGAATTTCAACAAGAGTCAATCTTGATCCACCACTTCCCATAAATCACCAGTCTACACATCACTCCTCTCTTAATTTTATTGTCTCCAAAAATACTAAATCTCACTCACCATGGACAATAATGCAACTTTAACCTGTACAAAGCAATGCAACAGGAGGAAGTTTGAGGCACATCTTGTCTCAGCAACTTTCAATGACTCCAGCTTGAAGAATTGTAAAAAACATGGCTTCAAGCTAATGATGGTTTATGATGGATTCTAAGGTTTTTATTGCATGATTCTGTTCCATACAACCAACAATCAAATAGAGGTCCCTTTGTGTGAGCATTTTCATCATGTACATGCATGTCAAATGATAGGCTCATATTTAACCAAATCTATGAAACTGCTTTTGGTTCTTGTTTCCCAAAACGAAATTGATGTGGCAATAGTAAGATTAAAGAAAAATTTGTATATCTACTTGACCATTGGTTATGTATCTATTTGTATATCTGACAATACAAATAATTACCATAATGGCCTAGTTGGTTGGGCTATCATGCAGGTGGAAAATGTAGAGCTTGGTTTTTTTCTTATACAGTGAAGATGTGAATCAATAGTACAAAACAAGTATGTATGCATGCAAGAAATCAAACAGACTATGAAAAAGCATTTGAATATGCATTCAATTATTTCTAAAATGGAAGTAATTGACATTCAATATTCAATTCTATTAATAAGCAATGGGATATGAGGATGGGTGGATGAATGGCTAAAAGGTAAAAATTAAGAAAACATGTCCTCACACTAAATAACGTTATGAATATGCCTCCCAAATACATCCCTCACAAATGAATATTCAGCAAAGCAGAAATATATTTTCATCAGCATCCATTTAGTAAGTCAAAATATTTGTCACTTGAAGTAGAGACTGCATCATATCAAGAGTACTGAAATACATCAATTTGTTGATAACAGAAAGGCATTTGTGATGAATAGGAGCATTCACACTTGATCCATGTACCATTTTCACCAAATGGTTTACAACTTATATACTACAATTCTTCTTTTAAAAATCCAACCAAAAATCTCCAGGATTGATGCTTTCTACACTGACCTGTACTAAAACTGGAAAAAGATGTATTCAAAACTGTGCCAAAATATATGGTTGATCATGAAATAGTGTTTATTGGGAAGATATCTATGGCACAGTTCCACTTTTATCCTCTTTCTTTGTTGTACCACTTCCAAGAGAATGCTTTCCCAAAGAACTCTTTGATTGTATGGCATAACTAAGATGAGGACAGATAATCCCTTGTGGCAATGGTGGGAGAAGCGCATTGATCACGGAGACAATTCCATACATATATTCCAAACAGAAAGATTATGCATGTAGAAGCAATAGAGTAATATATCTCTAGACTATCAAAAATTACTGCAAAAGTTATTTCAACTCATCATTGATAGGATCAATATTAGGACTGCTAGGCACAAAAGATTGGAATTTTTTTCTTCGAGCTAGATGAGGATAGCCAGTTTGTATAAGGCCATGTATGCTTTGGATTGTTGGTGACGTAATATAATATATATTAACAGGTTGCATGCTCTCTTCTGTTGCTTCATAACTTATAATGCTCTCCATGCCATGCACAGGGGTTCCAATAATATCCTTTCTTCCATCTGCAGTGTAACTATCACTTGAGAAAGAGTGTTTTTCTTTTGAATGAATAAAATCTCTGAGGTTGAGAATAAGCTGATCCTCAAAATCATTAGTATCCCCATGGACATCCAGATAAACATATCTGACAATGCATCTATATAACCTATACTCTTTAGGCCCTGCACAACCAATAAGAAACTATTCTTCTTTTGGTACATACAGCATTAGCACTAATTTAATGCATATAAAGACAAGCACTTGATGGAATGCTGGAATATTTGTTACAAAATGTGTAAAAATTGCAGGTATCCCAAAGACAAGTTTTGTGTACATGAGGCCAATACCAGGGACCCACACAATCCCCAAACTAGGACCAATTCCAAGCAACCATTTTATAGATACCTTGTTTTCCAAGTAAAAGTCATACTTCTATTTTGTCCCATAATGCCACACATACATGATCATCATGAATATGAGAACAAGAAGTATAGGTACTCAGGCTCCTTCTAGAAACTTAATGAGAGAAGCTAAGAAGTTAAGGGCTTCGATGGATCTGAAGAAAAGTAGAAAAAATATTGCTAGCATAATACTTTTATGCCAACATATAATGATCACCAATGATGTAAAACAGGTAGTAACCCTCAAAACTTTGATGACATTAGAACATTCCATGACAACACCAAACATTGCAAAAACCATTACATTGAATGTCGAAAACATATCCTTTCACTCACGACAAAATTGCTCCATTGGTAATCCAAAATATACATAAGATCATAGGTTTAAACAACAAAACCAAAACATACGAGATGCATTTCCCATTAGTTTAGTATCTTGAAAACTAATAGTAAAAGCAATACATATGATCATCAAAATCTAGTTGATTTCTGGAATGTAGATCCGTCCATATATTTTGTCAGATGTGTGCACTACTTTCACTCTTAGAAAGCAACCTAGTGCCAAGATTTGGTTGATAATTGAAAATGTCCTAGTGATGATTGCTTGACTTCCAACCACTGATGCAAGTATTGCAACTCCTAGTACTAGCCATCGTACAAGCTCTGCCAAGATATTTACACATAATTCTATTATTTGATTCATTTTGTCAAAATAAAGACATAACAGACCATGACCAAGAGCAATGATGGAATTCCAAACTCAAATTATGTCAAGCTTGTAGAGGCTAGACCTAAAGCCAAGTTTGGGAAGAATGGATCCAATCACCTTCTTCAAGCTCTTGAAAGGTGTGTAGCTTCTAATCATAATCTACTTCAATCATTTGAAAATGGAATGGGAAAAGATAAAAATATGCTTCAACCTTTTGAGGTTGAAAAAGGAAAAAGTTAAAAACTCTTCATTTGTAATATTTTTGAATTTGTGCAGTCTCCTTCATATCCTCTATGCATATGTAATGCTTGAAAGGAAGAACACTATCCACCAACACAGATTTTTTAGTTTGGTCATGTCTTATATATGTAATACATTCATTAATCCTCATATGGATTGAGTGACTTCTCTTGTCTATGCATTTAGCCTCCTTAACTTGATTTCATATTTCAAAAACACAACTAAAAGGATTCATGCACATCCACTGCTAATATAAAATTAGCAATTCAAGAAAACAATAGACAATGAAGACATAACAGACATAATACCTCATATTATCCTATACATGTATTTCTACAGATTTTCCAATTATTTAAAATATTTAGATCCAAGATTTTTCCATGTACTTTTAACATCCATCAAAATATGTGAATGAGTCAACAAACCCAGTTGGATGTGTTAGAAGACTTCCTTGGATATCATCTAATACATTTGCACTTTTTTCCTTGAATGTTTTCCATTTCTTCAGATCTCGAGGAAGACCCGTCTCAAAATCAATTCCCCAAGAATCATCATTATCTATATCTTTGGCCTTCCATTTCTCAACTAAAGGTGCCAAAACATTGACAACATGGCACATATCGGGCCATTGATATGGTTCACATGAAATGAATGACCTACTAGGTCAACAAAAATGAAAATACTTTCAAGAGTTTCTTGTAGCTTCCAGAATTTGATCTATTGCCTTCATTAATGATTCTTTGTCTGAGTTAATTCGAAAAAACCGTGATGCTAAATGCATGCTCTCCTCGATTTCATTCTCATCGAGTTCCCTCCTTCCAATAATGACTCATGATCTCCATTAACACGACACCAAAGATATACACATCTTCTTTTGTGGTGATTCGTCTAGTAACTGACACAATGCAAATTAATATTCAGCAAACACCAGAAGTCAATTTTTATCTTGATTACTGTAACATTCTATACCTATTCACAAATCCTAAAATCAAGTATTTCCCAAGTCAATTTCTCAACTGATGATCCTTCTGTGAAAAGTAAAAAACGTTCTCAATTAACCAGATCTCCCAGATACCACTAACCTGAAAGGAATTCATTTCTATTTTATGTTCTAAATACACTGTAACAATGTTCTGAATGCAATCCATGTGACATCCTCATAGATGTGCCATTCTAGTCTCTTTAAATACTCAACTAAGAATGTACAGAATATCAAAGATAAATATTCTAGTGGAAAATGAAAAGTTTCTTAATTACATGTATGATCGGGTTCTAGATATCCAAAAGTACCAACTAATCTGGTCTCCACAGAGTATTTTCCCTCTGGTGCCAACTTCACCAATCCAAAATCTGAAACCTTTTCCTGAAAATCATATCTAAGAATTATATTAGATGGTTTAAGGTCTCTATGAATAAAGCTTCTATGGGTTAGACCATGCAAATACTTCAATCCTCAAGAAACATCCAAAGCTACTGAGCCATATCTTTCAGGAAATTGGTTCAAGCCCATTATTGGCCCAATCAAATATATGCCTGCTAAAAGCAGCACCCTTTGGCATGCACTCATATACCAAAATCCTTTCATTTCCTTCAATACAGTAACCCAACAAGGAAACCAGGTGTCTATGCCTAACTTTAGATAAAATCGTTATTTGTGACTGAAATTCTTCCAATCCCTTGTTACTTACAACTGGTGCTTCCATTCTTTTAACTGCAATTATGGTGCCATCATATAGTTTCTCATTGTATACAGCCCCAAACCCTCCTCTTCCAAGCTTATTTTTAGAGATGAAATTCCTAGGTAAATGCATGAGAACTTGCACTGATAGTCAGATTTATAGCTTCCATCACATGAAACTCACTAGGTGCACTGCTTGTATTTCGTGTATTACTCAAACTGTTTCCTCCATCACTATTATTATTATTGGCCCCTTGAATTTTCACCAGTGATTTGATCTATTTGATGGGTCTCTTCTATCGGTGACAAGAGTGCTAGGTGCTTCAACTTGTACAGGTCGATGTGCCTCTTTCTTGTATATATAGAATGCAGCAGGCACAAGAAAAAATAACAGAACAGCTACAACAACAGATCCAACAATGGTTTCAACATAGATTCATGAATATTTCATATTTTCCTTTATTCGCATCAATTGGATTTGTGGGATCATTTGACTTAGTGCCATTTGCATTGGGTCCTGAACTGATCCTAGTAGGTGGTACTGAGGAGACCCAATTGCTTAGTGTAGAAACATTTGGAGAGGCCACATAAGGGATAGATCTCTTTGGAGATGGTGATGAAGGACTCCTGGAAGGTGGTGACATGGAAGGGCTCATATGAGGAGGTGATGATGACTCGACCATCAGAGGATTCCCGAAGTAAGCACTTTGACTTGTGTAGATAATTTTGAAATAGGAGGACTCAAGTTATCATTGAAGTAGTCAAAGACTTCAATTGGGTTAGATTGGATGGAATTGTACCAGAGAGCATATTGTCGCTCAGCATGATAACTTTATGTGATGCCAAATGGACATGTGAAGGAGATATATTTCCAGTGAGATTCCTATTGGGTAAATTTTAGTAGGACAGATTCACATCTCCATACCTTCACTCTAATTAAATATTTGATCCAATCTGCGAATTGCAGATTGTTCAGTAAGAGAAAAGTTAAGAGAAAGAATTTGACTGAAGGATTAACTCTAGATGTGGAAGTTTCAGAGCAAAGGATTAACTCTAGATGTGGAAGTTTCAAAGCAAAGGATTAACTCTATATGTGGAAGTTTTAGATGATATCATAAAAATATAGGAATCTAAGCTTCACCAACCCCCATAACTCAGAGCATCCAGAAACATCTGGGTATCTAAGCTTCACCAATCCCCATATACTATGCAGCTTCACATGCCCCTTTTCCTACAACCCCTCTGAAGATAGCAATGTTTCCATAATTTGCAGCTCTTTTAACTAGGAAAAACCAGAAACATCAAATTTGGTACCTGCACTAAGTCTCCAACCCTTGTATGCTCTAAAGTTTCACACATCCCTCCACCCACAACCTCTCCAAAGATACCAATGTTTCCATACTTGGAAGCTTTTCTCACTCAGAGCACCAAGAAACATCTAGCTCTCTAATCTTTCTCACCTACACCAAACCCTGTATGCACTTTAGTTTCATACATCCATGTTCCCACAAACCCTTGAAAGCTACCAATATTTCCATACCTGGTAGCGCGTCTAATTCAGAGCACCTAAACTTTGGAACCTGTGCCAACCCTCGTATGGTCTTCACTGTTCAGTGTTACATATCCTAAGAAACATAAATGTTGTGAGACAGTAAACATACATGCATTAACACAACAAAATTTTATTTACCGTTGAATATTCATAGAACCCTAAATTCTTCATTGAAACCGAGGAAAGGAAAGGAAGCATGGGACAGTTTTCCCAATGGAGCCATGAGATATTGGGTAACTCCGCCCCCTTACATTAAAGCCACCATTTCTTTAAACAAGCAGAACCAGATTTGTAAATCTCCTCTCTGAATACCTTGGAAAGCCCAGGAATGCATCGACACCCATCAAATATCTTACCCATAAATAGGGTTCTTACGCTTCTCAAAACCTATCGTTTCTCATGGAAAACAAAATTACTTACGGAGCACAGCGAACTAATGTTCTTGTTGAAAACATTGACCTGTTGTTAACTAACAAGTATGCATTGGATGTTAAGGTATGCAATGCAGTACAAATCAATGCGAGCAAGATGATGGACACCTGTAGACACCAAAGAAGACACAGTAAAAACCAGTGGACAATGCCCATAAGATGAAGAGGACACTAGGAAAAATCTCATTGGAAAGCAACATTCAAAATTGAACCCTTCCCATCCCTTCCAAAGGTTCTAGCCCTTCCCAAGTGTAATGTTAAAATCACCCTTAAAAATAATATAAAATCTGAATTTTACCCTTCCAATTAAGAAGGGCATAATTTATTTAAAAAGAAGGGCAACATTTAAATTACCCATCTATATAAATTTCTCAAGATGTTGAAATTCCTATGCTATAAAGTTCAATTCATCATTCAAAATATTGGAAATATGATAAATTATAATTACTCACTCAATCATGGCATGCACTCATTGATTAGTCGTGTGAGAGGGTGAGTAATCATTGATAACTACGAGTCACTAGCCATCGATATGTGAATTTGACTCCTGAGTCACTTGGGGCTGCAATCTAAAGTGTAACAATGTGTCAACAACACCTACTAGCCTACTACTAGGCTTGAAAGGAGATCAAAACTTTGTGCCTACTACCTATGTGAACCTCTCTACCAATGTCCACTCTTTTTTCATCAAAATGAAATTCAAAAGGCCGGTTTGACAAGTCCTCCTCTACAAGAATTCATTTCTTGCATGAATATCATGGACTTGCAACAACTATAAACAACAGTGGATGTCATTCAAATACAAATAACGGCATGTATCTCTAGGATCACAAATTGTGCAGAGGTCGATTTATGCATTGCTATAGAGAGGTCTAATTCAGCACACGATATGGAGAAACAATGGTTTTTAATAAAATTAAAAAAACAATTGTGGCTCAAGAATAGTCTTCAATTTGATGCGTGGCATGATTGTGATGTAATCTCCCTCCATCCTTCCAAACATTTGTGGTTTCTCACAACATTTGTCCTTAGCGCCACCAAAATACATATAAAAATTACTTGTCTTAAAATCCTCTTCTCTTTAAATCCTCGGACCTAATCGCATAGTCATAACTAAGGATTATTATGCAAGCACATCCTCACCTTATAATACGAATTGGGTCAAGGCGCAAAGACAACCATAAAGCTTTAAATGTGTCAAGACGCAAAGAGAAGGAGAGAATTATAAGTAAGTCTTATATTAAATTTACCATATAAGTCTTCAATTAAAACTATCAACTGAGATTTGAAATGTTGGATTGTTGTGCTCTTCTTATCAGTCCTTACCAATTTGATTGCAAGGCATTTTTTGAAGGTGAAGTCCATAATTTTAGGGATTCTTCCTCGTTATCATGCCTTTTGGTAAGACAATAAAGAGGGTAGTGGCTTGTATCAGCATGGAAAATGGTTTTGACATAGAGGTTATACACATTAATTGTTTACATTAAATAGTGACATCCAGGTTATACACTTTCATTGTTTACATTAAATAACTTAAATTCCTACCCGTGACTGTCGATTCACTGAATCGTGGACTGGTACAAAACACAACAAATTTTAGAGCCCCGAGCCCTCAATTAGTCACACATATAACTTTCTCAAATATAGCCATTAATAAACTTATTTTGGTATTTTGGTTCAATTTATAAGGTGGATTGTTGAGACTCAGAAATGCAGTGAGTTGCAAGGATTTAATTGACTTAGGCTTGATTCCATTTCACCTCCATCCCATACATGTATTCTTTCATGACAAGTGTTGAACAAAAAAATTCTAAATAGAGGGTTATGGTCGGGAGTTTTTAATTAAGGTGATGATAGGTGTCCAAGATTTACTCAATTTCCACCCATCGTCCCTATTGATGTTTTTAGGGTGCTTCTCGATCTCAATGGCTTCTATGACGCATCGTTTTGTGTAATGATCAATCCTAGAAATGATCTTTGCGTCTTCAATGCATATGTGGTGTTTGGAAGTAATGGAGTGCTTAAATAGTGCAGATTTTTTAGTGCATTCATGGATAATTTTGGCACAGTTATTTTTAAGTCTTAGTTGGATTGGGCAACCTGTTTTACCAATATAAACCTTCCCACAAGACACGACAAAAGTGGATGCAAAAGTGGATGCAATAGTAGATGCAAAAAAAGACGTAAACATGGATGCAAAATGGGATGCAAATGTAAGTGCAAAAGTAGACGAAAAAAAAGGATGCAAAAGTGGATGCTAAAGTGGGTGAAACAAAACTAGATTAAAAACTAGACACAAAACATGATGTAAACTTTGATGCAAAACTTGGCACACGATGTGATACAAAAAAAGAAGAAGAAGTGGATGCAAAAGAGGATGTAAAAAAGGATCATTAGAGGAAATTTCAACTCAAAATGGGCCTTTTAACTTTGATTCAAATTCCATGTCATCATGTGTTAGCCAATGAAATTGCTTTAAATTTGAAATACCATATAGGTCTTAAACACTTTTTTAATATAAATTTGGGGATAGGTATCATAAAAAACTACTTTTTTTGTTTGTATTTTCGACATATCTCCCCATGTTTTTACTCAAATTTCGATTAGGACAACTAGTTGGATGCGGATTTAAATTTTGCATCCAACGAGTACCCACTCGACATACTTTTGACAGACCCCGCTACCCCAAAAACAAGAAATACACAAAAAAAATGTGATGATGATGTCATCATCACATTTTTCTGGTATTTCTTGTTTTTGGGTTAGCAGGGTTCGTCAAAAGTATGTCGAGTGGGTACTCGTTGGATGTGGAATTGCATTTTTCATCCAATGAGATCTCTCGATCTAAATTTGAGTAAAAACATGGGGAAAGAAGTCAAAAATACAAACAAAAAAGTAGATTTTTTCTTTTCTTCAGCCAAAACTAATAAATATTATTTTATTATTTTAACTATTATTTTATTAATTCTTTTTAGGAGGCCCATTTTGAGTTGAAATTTCCTCTAATGGCAAAAGTGGATGAAAATATGGGTGTAAAAGTGGAGGAAAACATGGATGCAAAAGGGGAACACCAAGAGTAGATGCACAAACTAGGAGCAAAACTGGGCATGAAACCTGGCGCAAAACCTGATGCAAAACCTGGTGCATAACAAGGTGAAAAACCTGATGCAAATTACGCCATATTTAGAAAAAAGATGCAAAAAAATGCCTAAAATAGCACCTACCTGTGAAATTTCGCCATTTTGTCCAAAAAATGAAAAAAAATACATTATAATATGGTCTAGATGCAAAAAAGGAAGCAAAAAGAGACGCTAACCACAGGGTTTTGTTATAGTGAGAGGTCATCACTGCATTATTATATGTATCATATTCTACAAGGTCATGAGGCCTATATTAAGAGGTCGAGGAATCAAAATATTTACCTAAAATTCTGAGACGGGCTCGGGCCTCTACCTATATTGCATATGGATATGAGACTGTTTCTGGGTCAGCACCCTAGTTTAATTATAATTGACTCTTTGATTGGTTAAAATATTATTCTTGGTGCTTCCATCGGTTCAATTATTATATATTGGATCAACTTCTATAACGTTTAAAGGAACTTAGCCTAGTGAATCTATGTCGACTGGTGCAGCTAGATGTTCGACGGTCACATGAGATCATGGATATAGTTATATTGAAGTTAGAAAAGCATCTCAGATGTATGGGACTTGCAAGGACTCTTACATTGTCGAAGTATCAACAACTAGATATGATGCTTCTAGCTAGGTATCGATATGGTATGGGTTTTAGTACCTAATTCGTAGTTGACTTAGGAACTTATTTTTCCTTTGGCATGCACTTAACTGGGTTTGCTTCAATGGTGCAATAGGGATAAAGATGGTCAAGACAAAATTCGTACAATTGCTTTGTTGGATATCTGAAGATCGAGGTGCATGGCACTGATATTACTAATAAAAGGTATACAATTTACAAAATTTACACTTCATTGTCAAATTTGCAATTTTCCATGACACAATTAAAAATGACTAATTCATATTCTTCTAACTAGTCATTTTTTTATGTCGTGACTAAATTAGTCGTTTATGTTAGTTTTTAACTCTCACACTTATTATCTAGTCATATTTGTTAAATGGAGACTAAATTAGTCATTAGTTTTAGTCATTTATAGTTGGGTCAATCAAAATTGCTCATATTTAGTAGTAAATCAATTGAAAAACCTATGGTGACTAGAATTTTTAGTCACCTAGTAGCTAATTCCTTATTTTGTACTAGTGAGAAAACTACATTTTTGTTCGTATTTTCGACATATCTCCCTGTGTTTTTATTCAAATTTCAAGCAAGAGAGCTCGTTGGATGCAGAATTTAATTTTGCATCCAAAAAGTACCCACACTACATAATTTTGATGGACCCCGCTACCCCAAAAATAAGAAATACCTGAAAAAATCTGATGATGATGTCATCATCACATTTTTTCAGGTATTTCTTCTTTTTGGGGTAGCGGGGTCCATCAAAAGTATGCTGTGTGGGTACTCATTGGATGCGGAATTAAATTCCACATCCAATGAGTTCTCCCGCTTAGAATTTGAGTAAAATGGAGATATGTCGACAATACGAACACAAAAAGTAGTTTTTTTCATTCTTCCTTCAAAATTAATAACTATTATTTTATTGGTTTAACTATTATTTTATTATTTTCCTTAGGAGGCCCATTTTAGACCTCAAATTTCCTCTAATGCAGTGGGAGATAAATCATGAGTAACATATCAAGGTGGCAAGGCGGTGCCAGGGAAGGAAATAGGCGTACATGGGGTTGTTGTCTCCTTTCAGTTGTAGCTGATAAAAGCAGGTGGTCGTATCCTCCTTCCAATTGGAATTGGTAAATAGGGTGTTGTATCATCCTTTCAGTCGTAGTTGATAAACTAGGGAGTCATAGCCTCCTACCAATTGGCATTGGTAAATAGGGTGTTGTAGCATCCTTTCAGTTGTAGCTGATAAACAAGGAGGTAGAAGCCTCCTTCCAATTGGTATTGGTAAATAGGTTGTAATACCATCCTTGTTTGTAGCAGCGGGGAATACTATTTGTAAATAACAATTTTGCAGTAATAGGACGTATTGGTGGTTTACCCTATTGGGCTTCCACGTTAAAATTGTGTTCTATGTATTCTAGTTTTTATGTGTTTTAATGTTGAATTTAAAAAGTGGTTAAATTAAGTAAAAATATAACAATATTGATTCACCCCCCTCTCAGTATTGACCAATAAAACAACATTCCCCTATTCTTAAAGGGTTCTATCTCAATGGTAGAATGCCTTCTTAACAAGAAGGAGTTTGAAGGTTCGAGTCCTTCGTGCCCTAATGATATTGGAATATTGATGTTTTAAATAATATATATTTTATTATGATTTATTATGGCTATGAGGGAGTTCTAAACTAACTTCATATGTCACTACGAGGGGTTTCAAAATGACCCTTTTATATTAGAACGAGGGGGGTTCAAAAATCCTCTTGTAAAATTATATGAGGGGGGTTCATAACCACCCCCAAATGTTTGTAAAGAGTTTTAGGAGGATTTTCGAATGACCTCTGTAGGTACCTATGAAGGGGGTTTATAACCACCCCCAAAGGTTTGTAAAGATATTTAGGGGGGTTTTGAACCACCTCCGTATGTACCTATGATGGGGGTTTAAAATTGCCCTCAAAGTTTTGTAATAAAGACATTTAAGTGGGGGGGGGGGGGGGGGGTTTTAACCCGCCCCTATAGGTACCTATGAGGGGGGTTTATAACCGCCCTTAAAATTCACTTTTGGGGTGGTTTAGAACTGCCCACAAAAGTCCAAAAGTGACTTTTACTGGAGGGTTTAGAACCGCCCCTAAAAGTGCAAAAGTGACTTTTAGGGGGGGTTAGAGAACCACCCCCAAAAGTCCAAAAGTGACTTTTTTTGTGGGGGGATTAAAAACCATCGCCAAAAATTCCAAAACTAACTTTTGGGCGGGGGGGTCGTTAGAACCATCCCCAAAAGTCACTTTTTTTGGCCGAGGGGGAGGGGGGGTGTTAGAACTGCCCCCAAAAGTCACTTTTAGTGGAATTTTTTTTTTTTTTGGGGGGGGGGGGGGGGTTCAGAACCACCCCTAAAAGTAAAAACTTTTAGCATTGGTGTTATTAGGGATGGTTTTGTAAATACTACCTCCAAAGCCAAAACCTCCCACAAAAGTGACTTTTGGAGGTGGAAGAAAACCACCCCTAAAAGTCAAATTTATTTTAGTGAGCCATTAGGATCTAATTTCGAATGTTGTAGTTGTAACCATTTTTTTTTTTTTACTATGGTTTCAGTGTGGCTATAGATTGCAGCCTATGGATGTTCGATTGTATGTGGTTTTCCTTACTTTTTATCCTCACTAACAACATTGTACACATAACAACACCAAAAACCTATATTAATTTGCAAATAATCAATGACATTAATATTTGGTTATTTATAAACTATGCTATCAAACAAACCAAAAGTACATAAAGTAGTTATTCACGCCGAATATGATGTTTATCATGTATTATTCAAGTTCTTCTTTCAATTACGACCCTTAGCTTGCACTCTAGAAATTATTAATTAAGTGTCACAATTAATTATTTAGTTAAGTGGCGTAATTAAATAAGTAAGTGTCACAACTTTAGTTATAATTCAATCTCTACAGTTAAAAGTTTTAATTATTTGGCTGTATGGTTAGTCATCGTAATAGTAATTTATATATATTCATTGTGCTTAAACTTAAGTTAGTCTTAATTTTAGCACCTTTGGACTTATTCCAGGGTCCAGGGAAATTACAAAAGGTATTGGGGGGATGTCTCCACAACCAACATCTGGACTACCATATGATTGACTCTCATGTAAGAAGATATTCCTAAGAACACAAATTATATCAAGGATTTCTGCTCTCTCTGGATAGACACCTAATTGTTTATGTTTTATAGTCTTGGAGAATTTTACTCACACAATCCTATTCCAAGAATCTAAAACCTAAGCTTATTGGTGCACCCTATAAAATAAGAAATTTCTTATCAATTTTAAGTTAAGAATTTATTTTAATAATTTGTGCTTAATCAAGGGGATATGGTCATGCAACTAGTCATGTTATGACTCAACAAGAAAAGTAAATATGCACACCTAAAAACATTGTTAAGTACTAAACATGTTTTTCAAATGAAACAATAGTATGCCCCTAAATGGAATGCACAAAAAATAATAATTTTTCTTTCAAATGTTGATGCAATATTTCCTATAGAAATCCTTGACTAATTCCATTCCAAGCAAAAACTAATACAAGTACTCTTTTAATGCAAAATGAAAAGGTGCAAATGAACATGCAAGGATGAAAATTTTCTTGTATTTTCAAAATAAATGGATTAAAATAAAAAATGGAATCATAAAATTATTAGACTGTACAACAAGCATAAAATACCATCCAAGCAAAGTACCAAGAAATCACGACCCATGCACTAAAAGTAAAACACAAAGAGAAAAAAATGACTACAACTTTCCTAAAAAAAACTAGAAAAGGGGACTTTTCAGTCATTGTAAAAGTTGTCAATAGAAAGTATATCAACCCTATAAGACTCCAAAACACTCACAACTTACCCAATAATCATTCCAATCAAGATATGGATCCAAAATTAAAATATACATTAATGTTCAGAGAACAACGTATGTAAATGACCTATACACAGACGACACATGTGTACATGCGACTATCAACACTATGACCCATGTATATCAAAAGAAGGTGGGAAAGTTTAAATCCAAATCACTCAAGAAAGTTTTCAAATAATGAATTTATAAATAAAAATGACACAAAGACTCAAAGAAACAAAGAGCAATTCAAGCACAAATGCACCCAAAACACCCGAAGAAAAAGGAGGCTTCCCCAATGGAATCACCAATTATGTTACACAAAACAAAATATTCATATGGCTTAGAGTATACCACAACATATGGGATGAAACCAGAAATTAACTCAATTCTCAAATATGCTAGATAAATTGAAATTTCTAACAACTAAGTGATATAGTCCGTACCTCAACTGGATGTTCGAAGAACACCACCGCTGATCTCATGATCAAATTATTGTCACCTACAACTTGTACTTGACAAAAAATGTGTCCAAGAATATAAAATATATATGAAGATTTACCACCTAAACTAGCATAATCCATTTAACATGTACGAAGTAAATATACCAATGGAAATTGAAATAAACATTTTCACATGAATTTGGATGAGAAGAGAATATTTCTAGTAATGTAAATAATAGAAATACATAGTGACAACCAGTGTCGGCAACTTATCAGAACCGAGAAACTAAGTTCATCCACCTGGTCCTCCACCGCGCACCACCACTTCATTCCTCCATACAATCCAAGCTCACGAGAACAAGGAGTAATTAGGTCCCTTCTTCACAATATACAAAGATCTTGGGAGATGAATGCAAATGAGTTTATTCTATCAAGGATAAAGGGATGGAGACTCAAGATAATGGAAGTGGGGAAAATTTTCTCTATAGTTTCCTTTCTCTCAAAGTTTCTCCTTCTTTAGTGCTTCTCAATGCCTCAATATATAGCCGTCAAATGGGAGATGTAGGTTCAAAACATGTTATACAACTTGACAATAAATTTATACTCAAAATAAGAACTCTCGCCATAAAACTCTTTTTTTAGGAGAAAAACACCAAAAACACCTCCAAATCAAAAATTAGTGCTACCGGTAGCACCACTTTTGCGGGGGGGCTAAAAATGTGGACATGGACAAAGACAATCCTTAATGTTATTTACAATAACCTTAAATTCAAGCCCCAATTTGAAAATTGATGTTGTCTATAGCACACTATTTCAAAAAATGACATAATTATATCATTTTATCATAATTTAAAATTGTATTTATTAAACCTCTTAGTAACACTATAAAAAACTTGTGCTATATTAAACAAAAATTATTTAGGAAATTATTAGACCACTCTTTCCATATAAAATAAAGGAATTTCTGATAATATTCATAATAAAATCGTATATTAAACCATAAGTCTTAGAAGCTATTCATATTAAAATTGAAACTCCTTTAGAGTTGCCACACAAACAATGTCATCTTAATAAAAAAATAAAATGTTTCATGTGCAAATAATGAAATCAACACATGGATTCTAACACACCATCAAAAACTACATTTTCTTTAGATGAATGATCATATGAAAATGTAAATGACATGTATTATTCTCTACTATCAATAAGTGCAATGTCCGAGTCTTCATGTATGCCCAACATTTCATATGACATATTCCTTATCGATCTATGCCTTGGTTTAGCAGACTCTCATGATGCAACGATTTATTATGCCAACAATATTTTGATAATATATGTAGTATTGGAGCGATGAGTGTTTTTATTTTTCAATTACAAGTCAGAAACTAGCATGTCAACGTATTCTAAGTTCAAAATGTCAATGCGATGATGATTTACATTTTGACCCTTTCTTTTTTTCTTTTTTCAAACCTTTTTCTCAACCACCATATCTCGTCTTGTACACACCATAAAATGGGCATGTGTCTACTACATACCAATGTACTTCAATGGATATAACTTATTTATTTTCTTTAATAATATTCATAACTTTTGCAATCTAGAACATATAACCATGTGCATCTTCTGTAGCCAAAACTGCAATCATACAACCTTCCTTAATATCTTGTATTGAACCTTTGAAAAGGTATTCCATTGCCTCTCGTTGTGCCAGTGATCTCCGAGACCAAATATATATTTCCCTTTCCTTTGCTTGAGAAGGATCAAAACCTTCTAGTTCAACATTTATTTCCTCCTTTCATTTGACATACTTTGCAAACAATGAAATGGAGTCTTCAAAAAAATATCTCCATTTGTGGTGTTTGAAATTATGTCATTTTTCTCCATGAAAAAATACCCCCACCAAATAGTATCAACAACATTAAGATAGCCATATGTATCTTTGATAGACTTTTTGATTTATTCCAAGCATTGACAAGAATCAACATCTCTATTGTGTTGACATGCATTTTGAATCTCAAGAGATGATTACAATAATAATAGCTTTGAAGCATAAATTTGACAAATTGGGATGAATTTCAAAAATGTTAAACCTGATGTAGGCCCCCATTCTACACTTGTTGAGTACTTCTTACCCCATAGTAGTGTTTTCCCATCAATATTTTTATACAAAATTGATGTTGGAAGCTAATTTCATTAATTTTTTCAATGCACATTTCTTCACCATGAGATCCCATAATAAATCTTTCCATGTCAACAATCTCATCCAACGTTAGGACAATAAGCTATGGACTGTATGTATTTCTAATAGTTTCAGTTAATGATGGGAGGATCCCAACATTCTGCCTCCTCAATGTCACTGCAAAATGGAAAAACATTTGATCAAAATGGTAATGTGTATGCCTAATAAGCAAAAAACAAACTTTAAACTTTTGAAAATTTCCCAATTCAACAAACCTGTTTAGATAACCAAACACGATCTGATTTTTGTTTTCTTGGCTGGTGTTGCCTAATTGAAGATATAGAACAAGTCGAGGAATATTGTCGTACCAATGAGTAATCACACGGTGAACTATGGTGATGTTCAAATTTTCATCATTATGAATATTTGGATTTGTAAAGTAAAACCCTTGGGGACATCTTACCATTAAAAACCATACAATAAAGCAAGTGAAACTGATACAATTTTCCTACTTTAAATATTTGGTGCACAAACAAAATGTGGAAAAAGTGTTTTTTTTATGATGCATGCCAACAATTATCAAACCTAAATAATGATGTTTATCATCATAAAACTTCTTGCAAAGGCTTGTATAGATATTTTATGTTCAACTGATTGCTTATTGCCATGTGCTTGAAGTTAAGTGATAACAGAATCTACAAATAAAATAAAAAGAAATCATTGATGAGAGTTTATAATTGATATGAATTAAATAAAATAATATTTTTAGAGATTCACCTCTTTATATCCCTTATAATTTATCCATTATTTGTTTAAGAGAAGCACATATACTGCAAACCCCCATCATTGACCTCTTACGAATACAGGCATTGCTGAACTCTATTTTCCATAGCCTTGTAAAATATGCAGATCTGATGAATTTTTATTTCCTTCCGTTTCTTGAACAAATTCCTTGAACAAGTTGTAGATTTCTTTCCTTGGGAAATTACCTGGAATGTGTATGGTTTCTCTATCTGGCATACTCTCTCCATTCTTAGAAAAGAAATCATGGATCCATGATATGGCATTGTTTGTTATTGTCCCACTAGCTTGTGCATGATATTCTTTAGAATAAAAAGTGGGATCCTTTTCTAGCGTTGTATGGATTCTTGTTAGTTGAATATTACCAATTGAGTGAATTCTTTTAAAATCCCTTCTAGAAATAAAATTACTTCCAATGCGATAATCATAACATGCCTTTGTGAAAATCATGCTCCCCACTAAATATGAATTTTGCATATTTTTGTTCATTGATAGATATGCTAACATTTTCTCCAAGGAACAATTGTAGTGCATATGTTTCAAACAAAGTTTTTAGCAACACTCACTTGAAATCAAATCAGTAATAGAACTTGGACTTGTGAGAAAATATTTTCTAGAACTTTTATAACTAGAATGCTTTGGATTGATATAATATGGTCTACTCCTACATTTAATCTTGTTGATTGGTACAATTTGCCTCTGTGTTTCATCTACCATTGCATCCTCCTCATTTGAATGAGTTTCCTCATCACTATGAGGAATATCATCTCTCTTATTGAGATTATCATCACCAAAATTAGTAGGAGATTGATTATCGTCATCGGTATCATATTTATCACTTGAGGTTAAATCAAAATCATCAACAATATTGGTATCTTCACCACTGACAAATTCATCCTCACCATAATCATCATTTGTCTCTTCAAAATTCTTGCTTGGAGTAAAATTGTCGTCACCATTATTATTTCCTTCATCCTAACCAAAATCGTCATCTAGCCCATTAAAATCCTCGCTTGGAGCAAAATCATCATTGGTTCCATCAAAGTTCTTTATTGGACGAAAATAACCTTCACCATTATTTTTGCATTCATCCCCCACCAAAATAAACATCCGTCCCATCAAAATACTCGCTAGGAGTAAAATCATCATTATTTCCATCAAAATCCTCACTTGGAGGAAAATAATCTTCACCATTATCGGTGCCTTCATCCTCACCAAAATAATCATCTGTCCCATTAAAATCCTCACTTAGAGGAAAATCATCAGTGCCATCAAAATACTCAGTTAGAGGAAAATCATCTCCACCATTGGTGTTTCCTCCATCCTTACCAAGATCATCTTCTGTCCTATTAAAATCCTTGCTTGGAGGAAAATCATCATCGGTGCCATCAAAATCCTTGCTCCAAGGGGAAACATTATCAGTCCCATTAAAATATTCACTTAGAGGAAAATCATCATCATTTCCAATAAAATCCTTTCTTGGAGGAAAATCACATACGCCATCAAGGTGCCTTCATCCTCACCAAAATCATCATTCGTCCCATCAAAATCCTCACTTGGAGGAAATTCAACTTTGGTGACTTGAAAATCCTCACTTGGAGGGAAATCTTGGCTAGGATGAAAATCATGGTTGGTGCCTTGAAAATCCTCGCTAGGAGGAAAACAATCGTTGGTGCCTTGAAAATCCTTGCTTGCAGGAAAATTGTAATCATATTGCTCAATTATTTTAAAATCTCCACTTGGACGATGATCTTCATCGTCATCATTATTTCCTTTAAAATCCTCTCTAGGAGGAAAATCATCATCGATACCTCTCAAATCCTCACTCAAAGGAAAATTTCCATCATTTTCAGAAATTGAGATAATTACAAATGAGTCCATGACTTTTCAATAAAACTAGAATGGTGCAACTCCCACTCACCTCACACAAGAAGTAGAATGGTGCAATTGTTAACCTCCAATAATCATATAGTTAAAAGAACATTTGTTTTCCTTCACAACATTCCCTCCAAAATTTCCCCCAAAACATTTCCCTCCAAAATTTTTCTACAAAAACAAATCGTACATTTCTAATGCATTAATACAATTAATGAATTTAATATAATATTTCATATATAACAAATTTATAACAATGTTAATTAAATCACATGTAAACTATGCTCTATAAATTTTGTAATAATATATTGGTTATCTATAGTAATATTTGTATCCCACACTCATAACACAAATAAAATTTTATTTAGTGTCATCCTATTTAAATTTAGTAATAATGCATTAGTTAATTACTATACGCATTTTCTTACTATTCACATTTGAATTTGGAGAAATTTAATAGCGCTTTGAAGGTTACTTTTTCTATAATAATTTTCTTTATTTTCTTTATTGGTAATTTTTTATGTTTTTATTGTTCTTTTTTCTGATCCCACATTCATGTAGCAGTTAAATTAAACTTAATCTATGCAATATAAATGTGATTTTATTTTCTACAGTCACCTCTTTCAAACAACGATTACAAATATTGCAACAATATACAAGGATTTTAAAGACCACTGGGGAGATATTCAAGGTTAGTTTAATTTACATTTTTGTGCAATGTATTTTTTTCTATTTTTTCTTTTGGACTTGGCATGCCCTTTAGATGTTCAAGAGTTAAATTTAATGTATTTTTTTTCTTTTCAACTCGACATGCCCTTTGGATGCACAAGGGTTAAATTTAATGTAATTTTTTTTTTCTTTTTTTTCTTTTGGGATTGGGATTCGGCATGTGCCTTTGGCTCCCAAAGGGCACCTGAGAGAAGACGAAGCTCATCCATGCTGCATGCCCCTATGGGAAGTGGTGGGGATCTTCTCTCCTTCCCTGCCAAAGTATCGCCCAATGGGCACGCACTTTTGGTGCCCGAGGGAGGAAGGAACTCCACCCCACTACACGCCCCTATGGGAAGTGGGTAGGAGCTCCCTCCTCCCCTAAGAACCATATAGGGGCCCAAATGGTAGCTAAGGGAGGATCAGAGCTCCTCCCCTCTTCTAAAAAGGGCACGCAACATGCCCCTATAGGCAGTGGGGAGGGGCTCCACTCCTCCCTCGTGCGCCTAATATTTCCACCCAATAGGTCATGCTTTGGGCGTGCAAAGGGTCCCTAAGGGAGAACTGTCTCCTCCCCACTTCCCAAAGGGATGTACAGCACACCCCTATGAGCAGCAGGAAGGATCTCCCCCCTCCTATGGGTTCCCAAAGGGGATCAAGGGGAGGAGCGGGCTCTACCCTCGTGCACCGAAAGGGACGACCTAGGGTATGCCATTTTGGGCGCACGAGGGAGGAGCTCCATTCCTCCCCATCGAGACCCTTTGGGAACCCAATCCATAGTTCGAAGGCTATGCATCAGCACATGGTATATGCATTAAGCACCCAAAAGGGCACAAGGGGAGGGACTTAGCTCCTTCTCCGTCCTCCCAAAGGGGAGTTCCCTAGGGCCACCCCTTTCAGAGCATGAGGGAGGAGATATGATGTTATCCTCAGGCCTCTTTAGGAACCCATTGCAAGGGCCTTCTTTGAGCTCAAAAATTAAAAAAAAAAAAAAACAGTTTTGTTTTTTACTTATGTTAGGATTTTTTGTTTTTTTTAAACATATGTTCATATTTTTGGTTTTTTTGTTTATATATTTATGTTACTTGTGTTTTGTAGATAAACTAAAAATTTTTGTTTTCTTTAATAGGGAGAATGGCATCAAGAAAGATATCTGTAAACATGTCTAGAGCAAGATCAACAATGAAGTTGTTTAAAAAAGAATTGATCCATCATAAATGTTTCCCATGAAGAATTCGTGTCCGTCAAGGATTTAAAACCCAAGAATGAAAGGGAATGGAAACATGTGCTAGCGGAAGAGAAAATGGACTATTCTTGGTTTTTGAAAGAGATATATCAAGGTAACCTATATAGTATTCATTTATACTATGCAACATTTGCATATCTAAAAAAGGACTATCATTCATTCAGATTATTGTGACATATTTGTTTAGTTCCAGGTAAAGACTTTATTTATTAACTATTAAAATGGGCTAAGACACATGGCAAAATCTGATATTTTTTGAAGGTTTCAAACTATAAAATCGATGAAATTTTCACTGAAATTTGTGCAGGAATCGTGCATGATATTAAATACAAGAGTGTAAGTTTCTATATTTTTGTATGTTTTTTAATTTGTTATAATTTGGATGATATGACAATGTAATAGTTTTAATACATCAAGGTTTTTATTTTGTAGGATTTTTCCATGCCACTTTCCCATATTCTCAATGGAACTTATTCAACTGAAGAAAACCATATGGATGTCATTAATGGCACTCTTTGGAAAGGATAAACACCAAGGAAGGGAGAAACACCAAGAAATAAATAAGTGAAAAAATTTCAAACCGAATAAGTACGAACACAGAAAGGAAAGGACATCAAAAAATCAACTGAAGTACCTAGGAAGGTTACATTTAAAAAAATATCTCACCCAACTGAACTTGATCAGCAAATTATTGTTGATGAGGATCTTACTTTTGCTGGTAAGAGTAAGAAACGCTTTTCTAAAATAAATATGGATGAGGGTGATTTCATTACTGATCAACAAGTTGTTCATTTAGATACACTAGCTTCAAGATGTAAAAGGAGGATATAAGATGTTGAATAAAATGTTATCACTGAAAATAAAAATGAAAATTCTAGGGATAGTTTGGAAATCATCACTCCAGGATTTGATCTAGATGATGGTGTTTTCAAGACACCACAAAATTCCATTTGGGATCAACTACAAAGGTATAAGTCGGTTCAGAATGGGCATACATTTTATTTAAATGTTAAGAAACTTTATAGACCAACAGAAGTTCAAGAGAAGTATCAAATTAGGAAACCACATCACTTGCATGCTCATAACTTGAAAGCATTGATGAGGCTCAATCCTTATGTACATGTGGTTCACTACCTAGTTCTTGTTGACCCAAAAGATGCTCATGTTAGAGATGCATTTGATGAAAGAAGGTATTTTGATTACAACTACTATGTTTTGTGAGGGGGAATCACTCTGGAAAGGCTATAAGAGAATTGATGCAAGAGTTTCCCAAAAACACTATTTTTCAAACAGTAAAATGCATAATCTATGCTATTTTAACAAGTGTGGAAGAAAAAATCTTTGGCATGTGATCATAACACGGATAGTGACTATAGGATGTCTATGACATTCATTCAAAGGGTCATATTTATCCACAATGAATTTGAACAAATATGTGGCAGGGATAGATCAAAAGTTTATGCATATTTTGGGAAACAATATTGTATGGAAATAGGTTTCCTAATTAAAGAGGATGATGTAAAACAAAAAGGTTTGAAAGGAAGTGATGCATTCATAGTTGTAGATAACTATTTCCAGTTTCTATTTAGAATGGGGATAATATGGGATTTTCTTAAAGAGATATTTAACATGTGGGATAATTTTGGCATAAAAAATCAAAAGGTAAAGAAATATAAACCAACTACATGGACTAGTGGTCAAGGAGGCCCTGACATCAAGAATTTAGAAGAAGATATGAATGTAACACCGGGAGAGAATTGCAAGGTGTGAAGGATGAAACACTTATACCTACAATTTTTTCATGTTTAAAGTCAGGTGAATTATCACTAGAGGAAATGTGCAATGAATTTGAAAAGTAAGTTTGGGGATTGGTTTATGTTTAAAAGTTTATTTTTTGAGTTTAGTATGTTTTATTAATTAAGAATTATGTTATATAATTAGATATGATTGTAAACGTATTTTTTTTTTACATCATGTAGTCATAAGGTTTACATGAAAATACAAGAGGGTATGGTCAGAATGTTTCAAAATAATAGTTGGGATGATTTCCGATGTGGCTATCCAGACTTAAGCTCCATAAAGAACTTGAGAAATATTTTTGGTTGCATACAAAAAGGTATGTTGATTTATGATATATTATATTTTATTTATTTGCGATCCAATTCATTTATATATTTTTTACTTATACATATAATTATTTTCTCAAAGATGCCAAAGAAGAGTATAGTAAGATAGTCTTTCAAAATTCATATTCAAAGAGCCAAAATAGAATAACAAAGAAGGAGACGCCTTGCAAACATTGAAATCGGTGGTACCCTTGATAAACATGTTTGGAATGGGATGGACACTATGCAATATAACATGATTGTCAGTGATTGTGCAAACATTTCAAATCTTGTTCCTAATAAGGAGTACTATTTAGTAAATGCAGACATCCCTCATGCATACAATATCAAAAAAAATACTTATGATTGTGAGCCTTATACCTACCAATTATTTAATAAATTGGTTTCGGTATTTATGGATGACACAACATCACCTCTATGGAAATTTCTTGTTTTCCATTCAGATGTACAAGGAGGATCAGTGATAAGAACCTTCAAGGATAAAGAAAATTCAAGGAAGCAATTGTATTGGTAAGATAATTGTAGTGTGTTATTAAGCATTTGAAATTAGAAATGAAATTTACTTTTCTATATGTTAATTAGATTCTTATTTACTTTTGTTACAGGAATAATCCTATTATTCATAGCTCGAGCAGTGATCAATTTATGAGTGATACTGAAAGCATACATCTTGCATGTTGGATAGAAGATGAGACCTATGAATATCTTTTAATCAATGAAATGAGTGAAGGAAAATATAGTCAAATATTGACTTATAATGTTGTGGTTAAAAAGTTTACATATGAAGAAATCAGGGATGATTTTAAGTAACCATACTTATTTAAAAGTGTATAAATGTTGGCAAATATTACCAATTCTTAAAACACCAACTATCAAATCATTGGCGATATTTTTCAAAAAATATTTTAATTTCCAAGGATTTTACATCGTTTATATAATAATTTGGCGACTTTTAGGGTGAAAAAATTTTACCCCATCAAAATTGGGAAAAACAAGGCTTCAAAAAATGCAAAATGGCGAATATTTTTTGGGAGGAAAACATGGAAAAATAACCCACTGGGCTAAAATTCGCCCCTAAAATTATCCCTGGAAGAAATCGATTTGAAAGGAGATATTGTAAACATCTACCAGAAGCCACAAAAATTGATTAATTATCTCATAGATACATTTTCACAAGAGGGATATTGGGTTTTAAATTTGTTATTGGGATGAAGTAATATTTCTGATACTGCATACGAAACCAGTGCCATTAATCTATATATATAGTATATTTTTTTTAAAATTATGTTTCATTATGCTATTTAACTTTATTTGTTTATGAATATGGTGATTAGGTACAACAATAACATGCTCTTTATAAAAATGAAGAAATTGGATATCCATAGATAATGATCCACTACAGTGCAATTATATTAAGCAAAGAATTAATGCTATGAAAGTTTTTCCATATGAAATGCAGGAAGTTGGTTTGAAGAAAGGAGAATTTCAAAGGGATGTTCGGAAATTATCACTTTGGGCATTTTGCATAAGTAGAATACCCCATGGAAGAAAACAATGAGGTCTGAGAAGAGAGCTAAGATGTAGAAAATGCCAATTTCAATGAATATTTTGGTTTGCATGATATTGTTGATTAGTTTCATGATATTGAGGAAAATGGAAAACTTAGATTTTAATCTGCATGATATTCTTGATTAGTTTTATGTCGTTGAGGAAAATGTCAAACTTGACAAGTTTTTGATAAGATATTTATGTAATGTTTTGACTTTAAGATTTTATTTTGAGAATAACTATTAAGTTTTTCCATATGTTATTTACAAAAATATGGTATACTTTTTTTTGAGTTTATGTGAATCATCACTTTATGGAAAATAATGTTAAATAATAGCATTTTTACACCAAAAAAAAACTGAAAAATAGGTTTAAAATGGTTTGAAATGTCTTTATTTTCTCCTTGTTTTTTCAAATTTGCCGAAAAAATGAGTTAAAGTTAAGAGAAATGTTTAAAGGAAAAACTTCCAAAATATACCTATTTTTAATTCTTATTAGCTTCTAAATGTTAAAAAATAAAAAATATATGTTTTTTCATTGTAACTATGTACAAAATGTATTTTTTTTTGTAAAATTTGAAACAATGTGCCTATAATGAAACATTATAGTTTTTTTTATGACCAAGAAGTTTGAAAATCTCAAAAAATGGCTTGAAATGAAAAATGCAACTAGTATACACACTTTTTGAAAGGGAGTCAAAAACTATTATTTAAATTGACCCCCCCAAAAATGAGAACAATTACAGATTCTCATCAAGTTGTATAACGTGTTTCAAATCGAAGCATTTTGCAGCATACAAAAAGTCAAGGATCAGCGTGACTTAGCATGGAAAACTTGAAAATATTTTATTTTTGAATATAAAACCCATTATACATGGGTCATAATGGGGCAAGGTGCACGTACATGAGCTACATAGTTGTTCACCTATGTGTATCAACAAAATTGAGTTTTTTAGATTTTTACAGGAGCATGAAGGATGTATAGAGAAAGGGGGTTATAGTAAGTCTACAGATGGTAAACTCCATCAAGGCATGAAGCATAAGGTTTGGAAAATCACTCTATAACAATGAGGGTACAAATCCCTTTCCCTCTCTCTCTACTCCCACTCCCATACAAAATTGTAGTATTCAACCTGCACCTGCTACTACCGATTGGCCTCTTGCCGCAAACATCTCTAATTCACATATAACATCGATTGGTCTCATAAATAGACATAAAAAAAACATTAAGGATTTCATTAAATGAGCACATTCTTTAATAACATCAAATAATAATTTTTTTCTCAAAATAAATGAGTTTAACAAGTGGTGCGTTGAAATTATAATAAATCACCGCAAACAATGTGCTACAATAATACAAATGCATCGAGTATGTAAATTCAATAAATTTAAATTTAAATTATATGGATAAATGATACATTACAATGATAGAAGCACTGCCAATGGTCTACTACATTTCCCCTAATTGTAACACCCTGGTTTTGACCCCATGGTATTAACATTGTACGTGATGTATATATTGTATTTAAATCATGGCGAGGAGCTCAAGCCCAAGTCCCTTCCATTGATTTGGTGTTTTTTGTATTAGCGATCAAGGATGATGCCGGTGGTTCTTGGGTTGGTGAGGCACAATATATTTTGGGACACCATGTAAAAATGCAATTTAATAAAATACCACAACTAGCTATGCACTGTAACGTAAGAGATGGGGGCATGATTTTACAAGGAATAGGGAGGGGATTTAGTCAAAATCTTGATCCAATAGTGTGAGACCAGACGTCAATGGGGGAACCCATAAACCCTCATCTACATTTTTTTCCTATGTGCTCAACCATTTAATTCTTCTAAAAGAACGGTTGGGGCAGTTAATGCCTTGGGAAGAGAAAGGCATGTGAGTCCGATTTCGTGTCTGAAAAATCCTACAGTCTAGGGAAGCCGAATTCTTGCTTATGAAGCAAGTAAGTACATGAATGTCTTCCCATTCCATCTCTCCCTCGGGGACGAGAAGGATTTTTTGTTTTTATTTACGGAGGATCGAACGAGGATACATGAATTGTTCATTTGTTCACTATTATTAGTCATGGAGCGGGTTGTTATGTACCATTTCTCTTGTGTACAAGTAAAAACCCCATTTCTCTTGTGTTATAGAGTGGTATGCAAACCTCGTCGTCTGTGTTACCAAGTGGAGCCTTGTGTTATTGTGTCTCCTTGTGTTTTTTTGTTATGTGTGCCCTTGTTTGGGTATGAACTGTATACAAGACTTAGGAGTGGAAAAGACATCGAATGAGCTTGATAAACCTAGTGCAGAGAGGAACCTCACTAAAAATATAAGAGTGGCTGGTGAATCTTCTATGCACACCTTGAAGAGAAATGGAAGGGAAGGCATAGCTCTAGGGACTGTGTAGTAAAGAAGGGGATGCTTCCTTATGTTTGGTGTGTAGGTATTGTGGATGCCAAGCTAGATAGATCATGTGGAAGTGCCCCTAGCTCTTGAATGAGCCACTACCTTATAAATTCTTCCTTTCCATTAGCTTAGAATCCTAAGAAACCCAACGGTAGTTGGCTTGGATGTGTCTTGATTTGCATTTGGCCATGTGTATTCTTGGCTGGACAACTTGATAAACCCAACTATTAGCTGGCTTGGCTGTGTAGCATGAGAAACCTAGTAGTAAGATGGCTTGGCTGAGTGTCCTAAGAAACTCATATGTTAGTTGGATTGGTTGGTCCTTCATGTGAATGTTGGCTTGACTGTATGCAATCTGAGAAACCCAACGGTTAGTTGGCTTGGTTGAGTAGCCTGATAAATGGAACATTGTATTGGCTTATTTTCCTGCAGCCTGATAAACCCATTTATGTATTGGATTTGTTGGATAGTATGATAAACCCAACTGTAGGTTGGCTTGACTGTGTTTGATGTGTTCTGGCTATGTGTGAGTCTATTGTTCCCTAGTTCCTTGTGGAAGTCATGCCCAGCTCGGTGGTGGCAGTTGTGTTGAGATATTGATTAACACAAATGGCTTATGGTTTGGTGGCACATTGCAGCGACATGGCTAGTTGCACGAGAACTTCATCTTCAAGTTAAGTATTCGTTGTTGTGTTATTTATGTAATGAATTTTCTTATGAATATACTAATTTTGTAGAATGATTATGAATGAATTAAGCTGAGTTTATTGTTGATTAAATCTCCCTACATTTGCATATGTTTCTTCCTTTTATTTTCCACTGCATTTTCTTAAGTTCATGGAGGATAGAAGCCTGGTTATAGGGTAAAAAATGAAGCTATCCTAAGGTAAGAAATGTTGGTTTTCCGCACCCCGAAATTCACCTATGGAAGGTAGAAGGGGAAAGGTGTAAAATAGGAAAAATACAAGGTAGGGTGTTGGTTTCCTGCACCTAGAATCCTCCTGCAGAAGGGAGAAGGTGGAAGAAGAAAAGAGACGAAAAACTCTAAGGTAAGGGTATGTTTCTGCACCCCGGAGTCCGCAGCAGAAGGCAGAAATCAGAAATAAAAATGAGGTTAGGTGTAGGTTTTTCGAGATCCAGAGTTCATCTGCAGAAGGAGGAAGGAGAAAACTGGAATGTGAACAAATGAAGGTATCGATTTGTTGGTTTTCCAATTTCCAATTTTCATAGCAGAAGGAGGAAGGAGAAAAGTGGTTAAATGATTCCTTCAAATGTTGAGTTTTCGATTCCCGAGTTCCACAACGAAGGAGAAAAGGAGGAAGGTAGAAGGCAGAAAGTGGTTAATTGATTCCGGTGAATGTTGAGTTTCTAATTCATGAGTTCCGTAGCAGAAGGCGGAAAGTAGGAAGATGGAAGGAGGAAAGTGGTTAAATGATTCTGTCGAATGTTGAGTTTTCGATTCCTAAGCTCCGCAGCGAAAGGCGAAAAGGAGGAATGTGGAAGGAGGAAAATGGTTGAATGACTCTATCGTACATTATGTTTTCGGTTTCCAGATTCCGCAGTGAAAGGCCAAAAGGTGAATGTGAAAGGTAGAGTGCAGAAAGGTCGAGTTCAATGCAAAAATGACCTTTCCGACTATAGAGTGGATCTGTTGATAGCGAAATGACTGTTACAGTGGTTTTAAGCCTGAGAATGGATGAACATTACCCATGACTATCTTGAAAGAGATAGCAAAGAGAAATTTTAAATTATTCCGCATATCAGTCAGGTGTATGGGCATCGGTTTCATGGACATTGTGGTATATCAAAGCAGTGTTAGAGTAGTGGGGATGATACAGTGTGGTATCAGAGCAGGATTAGTGGTCACATTCTCCTTTGATGTGGGAGGGGATGCTACATTGGGGTATCAAAGATATTTGTTGCAACATTGGGCCTAGATGGGCCGAGTGAATATCGAAACAAGATCTAATGGGAGGAGATATCAAGAGACTCCCCTAGATATTGCATTCACCATGAGAATCCTAAGGGTGGACCTACATAGTTACAAAGAATATAATGAAAAAATGATTAAGGCTCAGGAAGAGAAGAATCAACTGAATCCATCCATGCTGCAAATTTTGATAGGCATCCAAAGGAGGATGAACGCTGGCCACTGGGCAGTAAATCTAGAAGGAAGTAAGAGTGGTGAAAGAAGAAGGAAAAGGTCTTCTAGTGGATCATCTGAATCTGAAGGATCCACTGGGGATTCAAGCTCTTCATCTCACATGAATAAGAGGAATAGGCATTTCCAGGATAGTTCATGTGATGAATTTAAGAAGGAAAGGCAACCTACATTTCATGGTGAAGTAAATATTGGTCAAGAAGCCGAATCTTGACTTCTTGGGATGAGAAAATATGTCCAGATCCAAGACTATTTGGGAAATATGAAGGCAAGGGTAGCCATCTTCAATATGAATGGAAGAGAATCTATATGGTGGGAGCACCTTAGGAAAGTAAAGAATATATATGACATAAAGATAGTGTGGAAGTAGTTCAAGAAATATTTCAAGCAGAAGTACCTCTCTGACAGGTACTATGATGACAAGATTAAAGAGTTCCATGAGCTGAGATTAGGAGAGCTGACCATGGAAGAATATGCAAATCAATTCTTGGAATTGTTGAGGTATGCTAGGTACATCATATATGACAAAGTAAAAATTCAGCGTTTTTTAAGTGGCTTACCTCAGTCATACAAAGAGAGGATTGATTTTGATGAACCTAGAACTCTATAAGAGGCTATAAGGAAGGTCAAGTATTGCTACGATCAGCAAAAAAAACAACTAGATATCCATAAGGCATGGAAGGACAAGAAGAATGAAAATTTTGACCAAAGGAAGAAATGTTTCAAACCGTCTCACTTCCAAAATTATCAAAGGAATCCATCACAAGCTGTGGCTAAGCTAGCTAGAGTGATGGAAGACACACAAAGAGATCCAAAAGAGATCAGACAACCACTCCATTGTTGGGGATGTGGAGGACACCAAATGCGCAGGAACTATCTGCATGAGAATGGGTATGTAAGGAAAGACCACAACATTCAAGGATCTAAAATGGTTGGCCAAGTGGAAAGGACCATCCTTAGAATGTACGCAGCACTAGAGGACTATTAGGAACATCATTAATCAAGTGTGTTTGAAGTTGAACGTAAGGTTGCTGAGAAATCTGTTTCTGTTTTGATTGAACCTGGATCTACTCATAGTTATATCCCTCCTAGAATTGTTGAAATTTGTGATTTTAAGAAATTAAATCATAGAAAAATGGTTAGTTCAACTAGCCACTGGAACCAAGAGAAAAGTTAGTGAAGTGGTAGAGAAATTCCCATTAGTCATGGATGGGTTAGTCACTTATGCAGACTTGAATTTTCTACCACTTGATTCCTATGATATTCTCATTGGAATGGACTAGTTAGAAGTGCATAGAGTTAATAATGATTGTTACAAAAATAATTTTGAATGCATGGATGAAGAAGGAAACATAAGGGTTGTAAGAGGCATTCCAAAGGTGATCTCTGTTATGCATATTTCAGCAATGTAGCTAAAGAAGTTATGTAGGAAAGGTTGTAGATTGTATGCAGCCCATGTTTTGGAGGAAGTAGAGAATGAAACTCCTAGGTTGGAGTACTTTCATGTATTGCAAGAAATTGGGGATGCTTTTCCTGATGAAATTCATGTATTTCCTCCAAAGAGAGACATTGATTTTACAATTGACCTTGTGCCTGGAGCAGCACCAGTGTCCAAGACACCCTACAGGATGAGCACTCTATAATTTCTAGAACTCAAGATGCAGTTGCAAGAGTTGTTGGAAAAGAAGTATATCAAGCTAAGTGTATCCCCTTAGGGAGCACCAGTTCTATTTTTGTAAAAGAAAGATGGTACACTCAGGTTGTGTATTGATTATAGACAGTTGAAAAATGTTACTGTGAAGAATAAATGTGCTTTACCTCGAATTGATGACTTTTTTGATCAAATGAGAGGAGCAAAGGTATTTTAAAATATTGACTTGAGGTCCTGGTTACCATTAGGTAAGAATCAAAGATGAATATATTCATAAGACAACCTTTAGAATAAGGTATGGACACTATGATTTTGTAATGGTACCAGTTGGTCTCACAAATGCACCAGCTACATTCATGTGTCTCATGAATAGTGTTTTTAGTAAGTATATGGACAAGTTTGTTCTTGTTTTCCTTGATTACATTCTTATTTATTATAAGGATGAGGAAGAGCATGAAGAAAATTTGAGACTGACATTGAAATTGCTAAGGGAAAATAAGTTGTATGCAAAGTTGAGCAAATGTGACTTTTATAAAGATAAAATTCATTATTTGGGGCACATTATCTTAAATGAAGGAATATCTGTGGACCCTGAAAAGATTGTGGCCATCCTGAATTGTCCAACCCCAAGAAATGTGACAGATGTGAGATCTTGTATGGGACTTGTGGGATACTGGAGGAAGTTCATTGAAGGATTCTCCAAGGTTGCACATTCAATCACTTTTTTTCAAAAGAAGGGTATAAAGTTTGAGTGGACACCAAGATGTGAAGAAAGCTTCCAACAATTGAAGAGTATTCTTACAAGTGCACCAATTCTGAAAATTGTAGACCCAGAAAAATACTTTGTGGTGTGTATTGATGCATGTAATTAAGGACATGGAGGAGTTATTATGCAAGACAATCACGTGGTATGCTATGAGTCCAAAAAGTTGAAAGAACATGAGAAGAACTATGATACTCATGATTTAGAACATGCATCCATAGTAAATTCTCTCAAGATGTGGAGGAATTACTTAATGGGAAGGAAATTTGAGCTAAGG
Source organism: Pseudotsuga menziesii (assembly GCA_001517045.1). NCBI lineage: Eukaryota > Viridiplantae > Streptophyta > Pinopsida > Pinales > Pinaceae > Pseudotsuga > Pseudotsuga menziesii. The sequence continues at coordinate 98,077 of LPNX011009602.1, forward strand.
ACAGACAATTGTGGTCAGAATTACTTGTTTAATTAGCCAACGTTAAATGCTAGGAAAGCTAGATGGCTGGAGTTTTTGTGTGAGTTTGATTTTGAAATTAAAAAAAAAAACATAAAATGAAAATAAAATAAAGTGGTTGATGCACTCAGAAGGAAGGTGCATGAAATGCATATGGCATTTCTTAGTATTTTCCAACCAGATTTGAGGCACCAAATTGTTAATCATGCTGCTAAGGATGAAATGTCTGTGCAAATAAAGGATAAGTTGCAGCAGCAAAGCCTTCAAAATAAGTGCAAGGGATATAAAATGGAAGAAGATGAACTTATTACCTATAAGAACATAATTTCTATTCCAAATGTAGCACTTGAGGAGAATTGTTATGGATGAGATCCATCAAGCTCCGTATTCTGGTCACCCGGGATATCAGAAAGCAATTGTTATAGCCAGAAAGCAGTATTTTTGGCTAGGAATGAAAAAGGACATTGCTAAGTATATTTCTAAGTGCATGAAATGTCAATAGGTGAAGGTTTAACATCAACACCCAGCAGGTTTATTGCATCCTTTTCCAGTCCCAGAATGGAAATGGGAAGTTATTTCCATGGATTTTATTATAGGATTTCCAATGACTGTGAAACAACATGATTCCATCATGGTTGTAGTGGCCAAGTTGAAAAAGGAATCACATTTTATACCATTCAAGTCCACGTATAAGAATGATTCCATTGCAAAAATATTCATGAAGGAGATTTTCAGATTGCATGGAATTCCTAAGGCAATCATTTTTGACAAGGATACCAAGTTCACTTCCAATTTTTGGAAAGGTTTGTTTGCAAATTTGGGTACAAATTTGAACTCTAGCACTACCTACCACCCTCAAAATTATGGGAAAAGAGAGAGGGTGAATCAAGTGCTTGAAGACATCCTTTGCATGTATGTAATGGACAAACCATCCAAGTGGGAAGATTATTTACACTTAGTAGACTTTGCATATAATAATGGATAGCAAGCATCATTGGAAATGAGTCCATATGAAGCTTTATATGGAAGAAGGTGTAGGACACCAGGGACTTGGGATAATCCAGTGAAAATGATTGTGCTTGGTCCATAATTGCTCAAGGAAATAGGGCCATAGGTTGCAAAGATACGACAGAACTTTAAAGAAACCCAATATAGACATAAAAGCTATGCAGGCAAGCATAGAGTGCATAGAGAATTCATTGTTGGGGATCATGTTTACCTTAGAGTGAGGCCAAGGAAGAGTTCCTTGAAGCTTGGAAGTTGTGCCAAGATGTCACCTAGATATGTTGTGCCTTTTGAAGTGCTTGAAAGAATAGGGCCAGTTGCATAGACTTGCATTTCCTACTAGCACTAGAGCTTATAATGTTTTTCATGTTTCTTTGGTTAAGAAATATGTACATGATCCTAACCATGTGATAAATTGGGATGTGATTCAGGTGGAACCTGAGAGAGAGTTCCAAAACAAGCCATTGAGTCGTTGGACAGTGCTCCGAAATTGAGTCATTGGACAAGTAAAGGTGCAGTGGAAGCACTACGGTCCTCATGAGGCTATGTGGGAGCTGGAGGATTCCATGCAACTGGCACGTCCATTTTTGTTCATTTTTGTAAAGCACTGAGGACGGTTGCTAAGGAAGGGGCAGGGGAATGTAACACCCCATTTTTGAACCTAAGGTATTAAAATTATACATGATGTATATATTGTATTTAAATCATGGCGAAGAGCTCAAGGCCAAGGCCCTACCATTGATTTGGTATTTTGTGTATCGATGATCAAGGATAATGCCGATGGTTCTTGTACTGGTTAGGAGCAATATATTTTGGGACACCATGTAAAAATGAAATTTAATAAAATACCACAACTAGCTATGAACTGCAAAGTAAGAGATGGGGGAATTATTTCACAAGAAATAGGGAGGGGAGTTAGTCAAACTCCTTAGCTAATAAGGTGATACCAGACGTCAATAGGGGAACCCATAAACCCTCTACTACCTTTTTGTCATGTGTCCTTAATGATTTGATTCTTCCAGAAGAATGGTTAAGTCAATTAATTCCTTTGGAAGAGCAAGGCATGGCAGTCCAATTTCATCTCTGAGAAAGCCCGCAGTCTAGGGAAGCCGCATTCTTGCTTCTCAAGCAAGTAAGCACAAGAATGTGTGCCCAGTACGTCTCTCCCTCAGGGGAGAGAAGGTTTTTTTGTTGTTCTTCACAGAGGGTCAAAGGAGGATACATGCATTGTTCAACTGTTCATTATCCTGAGTCCCAGAGCTAGTTGTTATGCAGCGTTTCTCTTGTCTACAAGAAAAAACCTTGTTTCTCCTGTGTTACATAGTGGTATGAAAACCTAGTCATTTGTTTTACCAAGTGGAGCCCTATGTTGTTGTGTCTCCTTGTGTTTTGCTATTATGTGTGCCCTTATTTGGGTCTGAACTATATGCAATACTTAGGAGTGGAAGAGCCTCTGAATGGGATTGATAAACCTAGTACAAATAGGAATGTCACCAAAAATATAAGAGTGGCTTGTGAATATTCTATGCACACCCTGAAGAGAACTAGAAGGGAAGGCATAGTGCGAGGTACTGTGTAGTAGAGAAGGGGATGCTTCCTTGTGTTGAGTGTGTAGGTATTATGGATGTCAGGCCGGATAGATCTTGTGGTGGTGTCCCTATATATTTAATGAGCCACTAGTTTAGCCATTCTTCCTTTCCACTGCCTTAGAAGCCTAAGAAACCCAATGATTGTTGTCTTGGTTGTGTCTTTATGTGCATTTATCCATGTGTAATCCTTGGTTAGATAGCCTGATAAACCCAATTGTTAGTTGGATTGGTTGTGTAGCTTGAGAATCCCAACAGTAAGATGTCTTTGTTGAATACCCTGAGAAACCCATCTGTTAGTTGGCTTGGCTGGTCCTTAATGTGAATTTTTTCTTGACTGTGTGCAGTCGATAAACCCAACTATTAGCTAGATTTCCTGAGTATCCTTATAAACCAAACAATGTATTCTCTTGTTTCCATGCATTTTGATAAACCCAATTGTGTATTGTCTTGGTTGGGCAGTCTTATAAACCCAACTGTAGGTTGGATTGACTGTGTTTGATGTGTTATGGTTATATGTGTGTCTTTTGTTCCCTAGTTCCTTATGGAATTCATGCCCATATCGGGGGTGGAAGTTGTGTTGAGATATTGATGAACACAAATGGCCATGGTTGGGTGGAATGTTGCAGCAACATAGCTAGTTGCAGGATAGCTTCATCTTCAAGATAAGTATTCTCTTTTGTGTTATTTCTCCAATGTATTTTCTTATGAATATACTAATTATGTAGAATTCTTATGAATGAATTAAGTATATTTTACAGTTGATTAAATGACCCTCCATTTGCATCTATTTATGCCTTGTATTTTCCATTGCATTTGCTTAATTTCATGGAGGATAGAAGCCTGGTTAAAGGGTAAAAAATGCAGTTATCCTAGGGTAATAAATCTTATTTTTTCGCACCCCAAAATCCACCTTCGGAAGGCGAAAGGCGGAAGGTGGAAAACAAGAAAAAGACAAGGTAGAATGTCGGTTTTTCGTACCCCAGAATCCACCTGTGGAAGGCGGAAGAGAAAAAGAGCCGAAAACTCTAACGTAAGGGTATGTTTCCACACCCCTGAGTCTACCATGGAAGGCAGAAGGCGAGAAGCAAAAATCAGAAGGAGAAATGAGGCCAATTTTTTGTTTTTCATGATCTGTATTCCGTTTGCAGAAGGCGGAAAGTGAAAGGTGAAAAAATTAAGGTATCGATTTTTCGGTTTTCCGATTTTCAAGTTCCATGGATGAAGGTGGAAAGCTGGAAGGTGGAAGTGTTACGGAGAGAAATTCCTATGGCTTGGGGTACCACAACAGACAGCTAGACTCCAGAAATCAATCTTTCCCAATATGCAATAGAAATAAAAACA
>LPNX011009602.1:102278-127042 GCA_001517045.1 Pseudotsuga menziesii
AAAATGGATACTGAAAGGTCAAATCTGTGCAATCTCAAGGCATATGGAAGGCCAGGAGTCATATGAATCGGATCCAAGACAAGGAACACTCCAAAGGATTTTGGATTATGTACACATCCTGACGTACGCGACTATAGAGGGAATATCCGCGTATGTACGCGGTTATCGGGGAAAATGCCGCGTATATCAGTTTTCTAATGTTTTTAGGGATGGTCAATGATACATCAAAAGACAACAATTGGTCCATAGGAGCTAATGAGTCTGCAGTGGGACAGGGGAAGGCCATACAATGTGTGATTCACCTAGTGTGGTGAAATCCGCTATAATAGGAAGGAGGAAAGTGGTTAAAGGGTTCCCTTGAATGTTGAGTTTTTGATTCCCGAGTTTTGCAATGGAAGGAAAAAAGAAGGAAGAAAGTGGTTAAATTATTCTATCGAATGTTGAGTTTCTAATTCCCGAGCTCCGCAATGGAAGGCAGAAAGGTGGAAGGAGGAAGGAGAAAAGTGGTTAAATGATTCCATCAAATGTTGAGTTTCAAATTCTCAAGTTCCGCAGTGGAAGGTGTAAAAGAGGAAAGTGGAAGCCAAAAAGTGGTTGAATGACTTCATTGCACATTATGTTTCCGGTTCCTGGATTTTGCAATGGAAGGAGAAAAGGGGAATGCAGAAGGCAAAGTGCAGAAAGGTCGGGTTTAGTGCGGAAATGACCTCTTCTGGATACATAGTGAATCTATTGATGGTGGAACAACTGTTACAGAGGTTTTAAGCCTAAGAATGGATGAACATGACCGATGATTGTATTGAAAGAGATAGAAAAGAGAAATTTTAAATTATTTTGCTTATCATTCAGGTGTATGGACACCAGGTTCATGGACATCATGGTATATCATAGTAGTGGTAGAGTAGCGGGGATGCTACAGCATGGTATCATAGCAGGATTAGTGGTTGCATTCTCCTCTAAGGCGGGAGGGGATGCTACACTAATGCACCATGTGCCAAATTATTTTTTTAAATAAAAACAATGTGTTTTTTTAATTATAATGTATCGATGTGTGTGCTCTTTTAAGATGGACTTACAATTATTTGTAAATCTTACAAACAATGCATTCATCAATAGGAAGTAACAATGCAATATTGACACATATGCACATGCCAATGGTGCTCAAACCTTTTTAAATTGCACCATAGTACGAGCACCTCTTTCTAAGTTTTATAATTATTTTTCATCGACATAACCGTGCACTTGTTAAACATCAATGCACTGAACTATCAATGTGTACTTGCTAACAAAGAACAATGGTTAACGTGATGATTTTTTTAAATATATTTAGTATGGTGGTGCATCTGAAAATATCCCAAGCACTGCCAACTGGTGCTCTATGTGTTTACCATCACCTATTCTTTTATTCTACTAAAGTGAACTAGATATATTTTATAAATATTAGAAAAGGTGCTTCCATCAATAGGAAGCATTGGTGTAGTGTGGAAATGTCATTGCAATGTAAAAAATGCACAAATATTCATGGAGCACATCGTAGTAGGAGCATATCTTTTTGAGTTCTATAATTTTATTTAATAGGCATCATGGTGGGCCTGTTAAATGTCATCACACTACCTTGTCGAAGTGATTGTGTTTACAAAGCGCACTAGTTAATGTTGTGATTTATTTTAAATTTAGTTTAGTGGTGTGTCTAAAAAAATGTCAAGCATCACAAAGCAGTGTTTTATGTGTTTACGAGGATTGGTGCATTATAGTAATATAACACACTACTAATGGTGCGCTATTGTTTTTGAAATGCATTGGTTATCATTCGTAAGAAAAAAAGTTATTTTAAAATGTTGGTGGTGCGTTATGAACAGTGCAATGCACCGTGCATGCATTGTGCTACACATAGAAACACATTAGGCATGGTGCACACTATAAATTTACAATGTGCATATTCGCATCACTATGTTAGTCAAATGACTTGTACACAACATGCAAGTTTTTTTTCAAATGGAAAATAACTCTTAATTTAAATTTTTAGTCCACTAAAAATTCAAATTAGGGGGTAAAAACTAATTTTCCTTGTCAGTTGTGCCTAGGGGAGACATGGTTACGATGTGCACCAAATCTTAAGATTTTCCCACTATTTGGTAAATTTCAAAATTCACTCAACAAGTGATGGCATGGAGCATCGATGGAAAGTCGTCTGAGTAGGGAGGGCATGACACTAGTGCTTAAGTGATGAAATTTATTGCAGAGATGGTAACAATGCTTTTTTTAATTTGGTAATTTTTTAATTTAACCCTATTATGGTGCACCCGACAATCAAGAACCTCGATGTAGTTATTGAGAACAACCACACAGAACATGAATATTGAAAATAAAAAATGTAATCTGTGGTTTTTTTTATTTAGTAATTTTTTGTTTTATTTTAACCCTATTACGGTGTGCTCAAAACTTGAATTCCTTATTGTTTTTATTGAGAATGAATGCACCACAAATGAAAATTTAAAAAAAAATGTAATATTGGTTTTTTAATTCGATAATTCGTTTCATTTAGCCCTGTTACGCTGTGCCCAAACTAAAATTCCACAGTGTGGTTATTGATAACAATTATAGCAAAAATAAAAGTTAAAAATAAAAATTAATCTAATCTAGTGCCCTCCACTATTCGTTTACCCTATTTATGTTCCTTCAAATTGGTTACGAATCGGTGCACTTAAATAAGCTAAATGCATTGGATGTAGAATTATACATTTTTTCTGCTTGATAGTGTTTTTCACTATGTTGCCACATGATTTATGTTTGCAATGGTGCATTAGTGTCAAAAGTGCATTGATTTTTTTTGTATTTATAAAATCACTGAAGAAAAATATCCACTAAAACCTTCCCCGCTAGCCTTCGCTAGTGACATATGCTATAAACAGATATTTGGGCTCTTTTTAGAGGAGCGCCCGCTATAATTTCCACCAGAGGGCCTTTTCCTTGCAGTGCACTAAAAATGAATTTAATGCATATTTATCTAATACTGGTAGTCAATATCAAAATATTTCTCTTTATACACCTCAACAATATGTGTTAAATGAAAGGAAAACTAGGAATTTGATTGAAATGGCAAGATGTTTTCTTTATTATAAAGAATTGCATAAAATATTTTTGGGTTGAATATATTTGTTGTGTTAACTGTATTTTAAACAAAGTCCCTACTAAAGAAATTGTATAGGTTACTCCCAACGAAAAATGGAGTAGAAGGAAACTAAATATTAGTAACTTTAATATATTTGGCAATGAATGTTGGGCCCATATTCCTTATGAAAACTGGAAAAAGTTATATCCCAAGTCTCACAAATGTATTTTCATTGGTTATAGTGAGGATCTCAAAGAATAAAAGTTATTTCATCCATCTACCCAAAGTGTTAACATCTGGTGAGATGTTCAATTCAATGAAGTCTCTCCTCCACCTAAGTATGTTGAACCTCATGTTACCTTTAATTTTCCTTAATGTTTTGTTGCTCATATATATTTTACCCATTTCTCTACTTTTCTTCCTAATCTAGATCCTAGTTCACCTTCTTCTTCAAGTGATCCAACTAAGTTTTTCGAAGATACTAGAGTGTTTCCCACCACTACTAGTCCTCTTCTTTCTTGGGATAAAAAATCTATTAAATTCGTAAGTTATGGGATTGGTGTTCCTTAAAGATACTTGATGGACTATATTTGACTTCCCTCTCATGACTAAATTCTTTGCCACATATGATCCATCTACATATTCTCAAGCTAAATATAAACCCGAATTGGAAAATGCAATGATTGTTGAGTATGACTCTTTAATGAAGAACGATCCTTGGACTCTTGCTTCCCTTCCTCCTGGAAATAATTTACTTGGTTGTAAATGGATCTATAAAAAAAGGTTTACTGGAAGAGAACATATTCAAAATTATAATCTTGGTTAGTCACAAATTTTTTTTCTAAACAAGAAGATATATTATACTGAAACGTTTTCTCCTGTTGCCAAAATGAACATAATAAGAACCATGCTTTCTCTTGTTGCATCTTATAATTGAGAAATACACCAAATGGATGTCAAGAGTGTTTTTTTGAAAGGTGAGCTTCATGGATAGATTTATGTGCAATAACTATGTGGTTTTATCAATGTTCAAACTTCAATTTTAGTATGCAAATTAAAATGTCTTAATATGGTATTAAATCGGAACCGAGATCTTGGTATGAGAAAATTGATACTTATATCTGGAAGAATGGTTTCAAATGGTGTAAATATTATTCAAATATGAATGTCAAGAACTTTTATGACGATTTTCTCATTGTGGTACTTTATGTAGATGATATTATCCTTATAAGAAGCTAACTTGCATTTATACAAAAAGTGAAGAATAATCATAAGTATCAATTTCAAATGATAAATTTAGGTTGGTTTCATTATTTTTTGAGTCATCAAATATGGCATATGACTAATGGTATATTTATTTCTCACCCTAGGTATGATATAGATTTACTTTTTTGGTTTCATATGAGTGCCTGTAAACCTTCACCAACTCCATTCCAGTATAATGTAAACTTAATTGTTGATTATGATACTCCTCTTGTTGATGCCACTCTGTATCATTATCTTGTGTGAAGTTTTATATATTTGGAACATAATAGGAATGATCTCTCATTTGCATATAGCATGGCCTTGAGGTTTATGCAAAATCCTCATGAAATATATTGGAAAGCAGCAAAGGGAACTCTCATATATTTGCAAGGGACATTATATTATGGTGTTTTCTATTCTAGGAGGGATACAGTTTAACTTCTTTCCTATAGATATTCTGATTGGGAAAGGGATAATTCATATATAATCTCCAATGTAGGTTACATTTATCATCTTGGTTCACTTCGATTTCATGGTCCAATAAGAAGTTGATAACTCTTTCCCTTTCTACTTGTGAAGCAAAGCATAAGGAATCTAATGAGGAAACTAAATAAGTAGTGTGGATTTGGCATGTTCTTATAGAGCATGGACTGGTTCAAAAGTATCATATTGAGTTAATATGTGATAATCAAAGTGCAATTCAAATTGCATACAATCCATTGTATCACTCCAATACTAAACACATTGACCTTGATACTCATTGCATTCGAGATCTTGTTGTGGATGGTGTTATTTGTTTATGATAGAATATTAAAAACCCACCTATAGAATTAGGATATAATAATTAGTCATTTTGATTAAAATCCGATGTACTAGACTAGGTGGATTGTCTCCATACAACATTAATTGGTCAACACTTGCAATAAATACCCCAGGAGAGCACTTGCCATCATTCTGGATAAGATTCTAACCTATTTTTTCTTAGCCTATCCTATCAAGGAATAGAAGTGTTCCCCCCTTTTTTAATATTTCTTTAGTTCTTATTTTTCAACTTTTCACTTGATTAGGATAAAGCTAGTCATATGGAAACTGTCATCTTCTGGGTCCAACCCACCCTCCATGATTTTCTCTCAAGTTTACATTGTTATAAATATTTTCCATCACTATTTAGATATCCCACTTTATTTATCTAATTAGTGACCTCTTTGACAGGTTTGGAAAAAAAAATTGTCTCCTTTGGGGGTTTTTCATATTTTAGTAAGCCTTCTTTATGAGCTATCTTGAGTTTCCTCTTTGGAAATTCAATTTTTCTCTACAAGGATGTATATTTATGTAACCATATCATTCTTTAATGAATAATATTGAGATGATAGAGTTTCATTATTCATGTGTGTTCATTATTCTTCTTCACACTTTATGTTAATTCTTTGATATTTGTTGTGAGGTTAATTATGTTCCTAGATCCTTATCTTGTTTATGAAATTATTTATGCCACCTTGGATTTAGAATTTATACATGGTATCGGAGCCTTGGATATTATAATTTCTACACGGTATCATATATTAGGGATCTCATTAGCATTTTAGATCTTCAGAGTGATTATTTTGCAGGAATGCTAGCTGCAAAAATTAAAAATTTCATCCAACTTTGAAGAGGTATAATGACCTGTATAGTTCATCTTAGAGGGAACACCATAGAGTTTTTGAAAGGTATTTCCATGATCTATTTTTTTTTGTGGAATTCAATTTAAGTCTCTGGTTTGGGAGATATGTTCAATTGAATATCGAAGGTTTGAAATAGCTTGCGTATGTCCATTCCCTCTATCTTGGATTTGATATTTATCACTCCATAGGATGAGATAGGCAAAGTTACTTATATTATTTTAAATATCTCTTCGATAGATCAAATGCTTCTTTGACAGAATTTGGTTCCATTGACTGTAGAAGAGTTTGTGAATGAATTGGCAACATGACATCAATTATGTTTTTGAGCTTTTATTTGAGCTTACATACATGATTTGATTTACATGTTCAACTTATTGAATTCAAAGGTGTTCCTGATTTTGAAGAAGAAAGAAGAAGAAATATCCTTCCATATCTCATTGTTGTTTCCACACTCTTCTAATTTGAATCGTGAAGATAATATGTCAATTGTTGATGATCTTGTGCATACTTCACTGGATGATGGATCATTATTTAATCAGTAGGATGTTTTGGAGGCTATATCACAATTTGCATTTGTTGGTTGCACCCTCACTCTCATTGTTCTTTGCTTCTTATATTTTCCTATTTGTTGGTTGGCTCAATTCATTCAATATCTATTGAACATGGAGAACACATTTTCATTGATTTGGAAAACTTGGGACTCTTGTTCCATCTCATTATTGGAGCTAATCCCACCTCCTTTGGTTCAAAGTTCAAGTTTCAAGAGAATTCAAAATTGCTTGGGATTTATCTCACCAATCATGGTTTGAAGTTCATGGCTCAAGCACCTCAAGACTCATTTGGATTTGATCTCACCTATTCTAGTTTGAAGTTCAAGTTCAATGAGCACCTCCATTCATTCTACTTTTAGTGTTTCTTAGTTTCTCTACAAGGTTCCAGTTTCCATAATGCAAATGTTTATGTTCCTGATCCATTTAAGAACCATCATTCGCTTGCAGACTATGTAGAGATCAAGAATGTGATCCAGACATGGGAGTATCAACCACTTCTTCCAAGAATAAGCTAGCATATCATGATACAAACATGTGTTAGATTTCAAACATTAAGCTACAATATCATTAGGATCTTTAACTGAGAGAACAACAAGCACAGTAATCAAACATAAGAGACAATGAACACAGTGTTTTTCCTCAGGGAAACCATAAATGGAGAAAACCCCGCAACTTTCTCAGAGATAGAATCAGCACCAAAGTGAAACCCAAAAATAGTAATATGATCTCCTGACAGCAATAACCTCTTTCTTCCTTGCCCCAGTGTCTTTCTCTTCCTCATCTATGCACTACAACTGAGTGTGAGTGAGTGTGTGATAAATAGAGAGGCTAGCTCTCTATTTATACTAATTCCCGACTTGACTAAACCCAACTAGGGACGACTTCACTAGGTGAGTCTAATAACCCTAGTTCCCCGGAACTGCAGGGACTTTAACCCTTAGACAATAAGAGAGTTAACCACCTTGACTTGACATGACTTGTTTACATTATAGAAACTTCCCGATAGGAACATCAGGGCATTACATGACTCAAGTACATTACAAATACATCCCGGAATAAATATCAGGTTACAATACATATGAAATACAAGTGAATACATTCCGAAGTTACAATTACATCAACACTCCCTCTTAACTAGGAAGGTATTCTCTCAAAACAATTTAACAGCACAAGTCTTCTTCTCTGTGTCATCTGGATCATCATAGAGTCTTTGTCACCTTCACCTTCAAGTCTTCTCTATCTTCAAGTCATCTTCACCTGGATCTAGATCATCACACGATCTATATCATCATCACTAGATCTGGATCATCCCTCGATTTGGATCATCTTTTCTGGATCATCAACATTGAATCTTCATGGGTGCTATCTCATGATTATTCTTGTCATAGGAAGTTCTACAGAGCCAACCCTTTTTCATGCTGGTTGTAGGCCTACACTCCATGTAGGTCTTTTCCAGCACTTATATCTGACCCTAAGTCAGAATGGCTTACCCAAGACTTACATCTAATCATGTAGGAACCAATCCTATAATCATATCAGAAAGGAAATTCCTAGCACTCACATCTGACCATGTGGTAACATAGCCCACAACCCTATCAGAAAGGCCCAGCACTCACATCCGTCAACCAATGTCGAAAAGGCTCAGCACTTACACTTGGCCATGCAAGGAACCAATCCTCCATGCCAAAAGGCTCTGCACTTACATCTGACAACCAATGTCAGAAAGGCTCAGCACTTATATTCGACCATGCAAGGAACCAATCCTTCATGCTGAAATGGCTCTGCACTTACATTTGACAACCAATGTCAAAAGGACGTGCACTCACATCTGATCTTATAGGAACCAATCCTACAGTCATATCAGAATGGCCCCCAATCCTAGACTGAGCTACCTGGTAACTAACCAAGCGCCTCCATTCCCAGAATGGAATTCAACACTTACTTATAATCATGTAGAAACCAATCCTATAGTCACATCAGAATGGCTCAGCACTCACATATAACATGGAAGGAACCAATCCTCTCACCATGATAGAATGGCTCAGCCCTTACATCTGACCATGGAAGGAACCAATCCTCTCACCATGTCAGAATGGATTTGGGTCTCATCATTTTACCTTGGAGGAAACCTCGATGTGGAGAACACTAAGCTTCTCCCTGAAGTACTCAAACTTCACCCTAGCTAATGGCTTCATCAATACATCAGCTATTTTTTCCTCCGTCACAACATACTGGAGCTTCATTGCTTCCCTATGCACCATATCCCTGATATAGTGATACTTGATCTCGATATGCCTCGACTTGTCATGGAACACTGGATTCTCTGACAACTTCACAAAAGTTTGGTTGTCACAATGTATACCAGTAGCATCCATCAGGAGATCAAATAAATCAGATAGTAGCTTTCGCAGCCATACTACCTCACAACTAGCTGAACAAGCTACAACATACTCTGATACAGCTATACTCAATTCCACAAAGGATCACACGTGATCCCATACTGAAGCAACACCCTGAAGTTCTCTTCCTATCAATGGCACTACCTTCCCAATCTAAATCAACATAACCCTCCAGGTTAATCTTCTGATTCACCTCATACTTGAGCCCATAATCAATTGTACCCCTCAAGTACCTTAGAATATGCTTTGCAACAATCAAGTGAACATGTCTTGGATCTATCAAGAACTGGCTCAAGGTGTTCACAGCAAAGCAAATATCTGGTCTCATGTTCATCAGGTACATCAAGGACCCAATCATCTGACGATACATCGTAGCATAAATCGTTTATGATGAAGCATCACTCAATAGCTTCAGTTTCGATGCCATAGGTGTGGCCATAGCCTTGCATTCCATCATCCCAAACCTCTTCAATATCTCTACTGCATATTTCCCTTGTCCGAGGGAGATTCCATCCGCATTCTGCCACACCTCTATGCCTATAAAATAATGCATCATACCCATGCCCTTCATTTCGAACTCGGCAACAAGATTCTTCATATCAAAAATCAACCCATCCATACCTGTTACAAACATATCATCTACATACAGTAGAAGCATCACTAGGCTGCCATCTTCAACCTTGTAGTAAAGGTTGGAATCTTCTTTACTCTTGGTAAATCCCAAACTGGATAGAAAGTTGTCAATTCTGCCATACCATGTCCTGGGTACCTGTTTCAAACTGTACCAGGCTTTCTTCCATCTACACACATGAGACTCCCTATCATGTGTCTCAAAACCGAGTGGTTGTTCTACATACACTTCCTCTTCCACTACACCATTCGGAGCAATATCTAGTTCTCTTTCTTTCTCAATGATTCTCTTCTAGAGCCCCATATCTTTCCACACGTTTGATAACTTCTCGTACCCAAGCAGATTTCCTCTTGTGAGGATTCTTCTCTTGAGGTGGATCTGCAAGTATTTGTGGTTCTTAAAATTCTTGATCTTCTTCTTGAGTTTCTTCATTCATGGTTGTATCATGAATTTTGGGTGCTTATGCTTCTTCAGGATCTTCAGCAGGTCTCTTTATGGATTTCTTGTAAGTTATGTCTTCATCAAATGTTACATCCCTACTGATGTAGATATTCTTGAATCCTGGGAAGTATATTCTGTAAGCCTTCGAGCTTTCAAAGTATCCCACAAATATACCCTTATTTCCTAAATAATCTAATTTTGTTCTCTTCTCTTTTGGAATGTGTATGTACACTAGACAACCAAATATTCTGAGATGGCTAACTTCTGGTTTCTTGCTGGAGAAGACTTCTTCAGGAGTCTTGTTCTTGAGTACTCTGTGTGGAGTACGGTTATGTACATACACCACTGTTCTAGCTGCTTCTTCCCATAGATGCATAGGAATATCTTGATCATGAAGAATTTATGTCGCAGCTTCCATGATAGTTCTATTCTTCCTTTCTACAACCCCATTCTATTGTGGATTGTAAGGAGTGGACAACTCCCTCTTAATCCCTGATTCTTTGCATAAGTCTTTGAATTCATTTGATGTGAATTCTCTGCCATTATCTAATCTAAAGGTCTTGATCTTCTTTTCTGTGTGGTTCTCAATCAAAGCTTTGAATTCCTTGAACTTGCTGAAAACTTCATCTTTGTTCTTCATGAAGTAAATCCACGCCTTCCTAGAAAAGTCATCAATGAAAGAAACATAGTATACATACCCTCTTAGTGAGCTTGATGACATTGGTCTGCATACATCGGAGTGGATGATTTCCAAGATTCCTTTTGCCTTGCTCTCACTACTTGGAAATGTCTTCTTTGTATTGTTTCCTTTCGCACATCCTTTGCAGACCCCTTCATGTTTTTCTTGAATTTTTGGAAGACCTTCAACAACTTTGCTTGCAAGTGGTAGTGCTCTGTAATGCACATGTGCAAGCATTTTGTGCCATAGTTCATTTGGCTCTACTATTTCATGGACCAAAGCTTGTTCTGGATGGCCCTTCAATTTTTATAAACCTCCTTCTTGTTCTCCAATCACTATTGCATTATCAATAGTCTTTCCTCTTGACCACATGAGGACTTGGCCATCTACAAATGAAACCCTCATGCCTTTTACATCCAATGCTTATATGGATAGAAGATTCTTCTTTAGTCCTAATACAAACAACGCATCCTTCATTTTCATAGACTTTCTCGAATCTAGTTTGTAGGAGGATTCACCACTACCTTTTATGGGATATTGGTAGTCATCCCCAAGTTTCACCTTATGGGGTGAATTATGTTCGAATAGTTTCTCAAAGGATTCCTTGAAACATGCCATGTGTTTGGAAGCCCCACTGTCAATAAGCCAATCTTTGCTTCCATGAGTGACAGTTCCCGTTAGAGAGAAGATCAAAACATATTCATCTTCACTTGAAGAGTCTTCACTTTCTTGTTTTACTCTCTTCCTGGGAGGATCATCATCCTCAGCAGTGTTAGCATGATGTCTTCTTTTGGAGCTGAAATCCTGCAGTGTTGGTTCAGGAGCAGATTAGGGTTTTTATTTTCCAAAGTTATGTCCGACCAAATGCTTTGAATTTGATCCCTAACTTCGATTTTGGGGAGGATATCAATCTAGGCCTATGCTCACTGAAAAATTCCACTTCTATGAAAATCCCTAATTTCTGGCAGCAGTACCGGGTCCAAAGCTAAAGAACCTCATAATTGGATTCTGCTCTGATAGAAAGATGTACCCTAGGGAGGAGAGTTATTCCACCCTACTTTTGCTGAAAATATGTGGAGAGAGATCCACAAAATAGGAATCCCTAGTTCCCGTAGCTGCACAGTGTCTTTTTCTCAAGTTAGCTCTAATACCATGTTAGATTTCAAACATTAGGCTAGCATATCATTCAAATATTTAACTAAGAGAACAACAAGAACAATAATCAAACACAAGAGACAATGAACAGAGTGTTTTTCCTTAGGGAAACCATAAATGGAGAAAACCCCGCAACTTCCTCAAAGATAGAATCAGCACCAAAGTGAAACCCAAAAACAATATGATCTCTCGACAGCAGTAACCTATTTCTTCATTGCCCCATTGTCTTTCTCTTCCTCAGCTATGCTCTACAACTAAGTGTGAGTGAGTGTGTGATAAAAAGAGAGGCTAGCTCTCTATTTATACTAATTCCCGACTTGACTAAACCCAACTAGGGCTGACTTCACTAGGTGAGTCTAATAACCCTAGTGCCCTAGAACTGTGGGGACTTTAACCCTTAGACAATATGAGAGTTAACCACCTTGACTTGACATGACTTGTTTACATTATAGAAACTTACCAATAGGAACATCGAGGCATGACATGACTCAAGTAAATTAAAAATACATCCCGGAATAAGCATCGGGCTACAATACATAAGAAATACAAGTGAATACATTCCGAAGTTACAATTACATCTATTAATCTTGTACATTGATCTAGGAACAAAGAATCAATCTCATCAAAGAATAATCAACAAATACTCATGAAATGGTGTTAATCAGAACCGAAATCGGTTTCCTCTTTGTATATTTAATAAACAATGAATGGTTACAATACCAATGTCAAGCAATAGCTTGAATGAGTGAGGAATTCGAATACCTAAGGAGGAAATTCGAAATCAATGAGTGAGTCTAGCTTAACTGACTCTAAACCATTCAATCACACTCAGTTAACCACTTGAACAAAACCCTAATTGACTCATCAAACCCTAACTGAAGTGAAAGTGAAATAAATGACTGAATCTCAACTGAATGAGATCAAACGCATGTCATAGCAAGCCAACCATCAAGTGCTAGTGCTCCATGAGTTCAATGAACCCCGATGAGGTTAAATGAAGCTAAACTGATCATCAGAAGTAGGTGGAGGCTCCCTTGTTGACTCCAGATCATTAAATAATAATAAATAATCATTAAATAATATATTTAATGAGAGGAGGCACCTTAACTAACTGGTTGAACTGATTGTAACCACCAGTTAGCCATTAGGTGCATTAATATCACTCAGATCACCCCCGGAGTGCTCCAGTTAGCCTCCTTAACTGTAGGATAAGGCTAAGTTAGCCTCCTTGACTATAGGAAGGTGTGGGTGTGATTGGATGATGGCAATTAATACTCCACTGATGTCAATTATACTTAGGATAGTGGTTTAACTAGGCCAATTTGACCAAAAAGAGTGTGTATGATGGTAAATGTCTCCAACACCCCCCCTTAAGCTATACTCAGGAAGAGTTAGAAAACATAGATGCATAAAAATGTTAGGGCCCCGGAAACAAAGGCCATAGGTCACCCTGTACAATAAAGTAACCTCTTAATATAACCAGGGAAATGGGGAAAACCTCATGGGAAAAATACCCCCCCTCAAACTAAGCAGTAAATCAAGAATTTGTTCTTCTATGCAGCAGCATCCTGAGACTGTGCATGTGATCCTTTGAATCCAAACTAAATGAATATTTCTGGAGGAATCTTCCACTTTGGAAGAAGAACAATGCACTCAACTGAATCAGAAATATAAACAGTTGCACGGTGAAAACTAGACCCATGTAGAGCAGTTGAAATCCTCTGAAGAGAGAGAAAACGTTCTTGAGGATTTGAACCATGTGTGGAGCACTAAAGAAACTGATATTTTTCATACTTGAACAGCAAACCATGAGTGGTAAAATCAGCCCCAAATATTAGGAGCAAGTGTCCAAGCGGATGCAAAATGTATTCCTCTTTACTAGTTCTGTGAGGAGATGAGCATGTGACCAAAGGTAGAGAAGCCGTGGGACTCTGGAGAGAGAATGATTGAGCTCCATAATATGATATAGCTTCATAAATAGCTAATTATTCCCAAAATAAAATATCATCAACCTTATAAGAGGAAACTAACACCAAATCCCCAGCAGCAAAATTGAAGAAGAACTGCGGTACTTGATTTTTCACACCGGAATTGGTAAGAGCAGCTACAAGCATGACTGAAAGCTCTTGGATTTTAAAATATGAACCAAATAATATCAGATCAGAAATTAAATCATATCTAAATAATTTCACAACAGATCCAAAACTGTGAAATGAAATCAAATCCCTAGCAACAGTTTCAAAGGAGACTTGTGGTACTTGTTTCTTCACACCGTTGATGAGAATAGCTACAAGCAGTACTGAAGGTTGATGAACCTGAAATTTTGAACCAAGAAATATCATATCAGATCCAAACAATATCATATCATATCCAATAAGGTTCATATCAGATCCAAAATTATGGTCAACCGAGACGGTGGATGCACACTTGTCTTTTTCTTCAAAATTCTGAATTTTGGTGCATGCAATCCTGTAGGATTTTGATGGAAGATATAGATCATGGGGAGCGAATGTGTCACTCTTATAGTCTGATATTTCTTCCAAAATATCCAATTTTTTACATATTTTTACACTAGCAGCAACATTAGAGGGAGAAAAATCAAATTTCTCTTCACTTTCAGAAGCAATTACTGGTAAATTTTGCACAGAATTCAAAGGAAAATCATCGGTGAANNNCAAATATTTGAATGTCTTCTTCTGTTTCAGCAATATGAGGAGATGATATATCAGAGATCTCATGAACTTCCGGAGCATCAAGAGAAGCAGTCACAACATGGAGACTTTCTTCAATTCAAATTGAATGTGTAGAAGATTCTGCTTCATCTTCATCTTGAACAACTTCATCAGAGAGATTAGAGGCCGATACTTTTGAGTAAAGAGATATTGTGGTGCTGGATGTAATCTCCAAAATGCTATTATGATCCTCATTTTGTTTGCCAAAGGTTCTGTCCAATTTTGTCCAGAGATCCTTTGGGTATTCAGCAAAACCAATAAGGTAGTACAAGCTAGAGAAAGGGCCAGACATATTGCTCCAAAAGATTTGTCACCATCATTTAGCCAGTCATTCTCATTCTCATAAGACTCTTTTCCAAGTCTAATAGACACCTCATAGAGACCTCGTCTCTTCAGAGATGCAATCATCTTTAACTTCCATTCTGAATAGCTTGTGAATGGGGTGAGAAGAGGGACTGATGAGTCCATTCGAAGTTGTACCTGTTAAAACCTACAAATCAAAACAAAAGGGCACTATAAGGTCGGACAGCATGCACATTTTAGGCTTTCATCACACCCATCATAGTCAATCAAGCAAGCTTTATCAACAAGTTCTTTACTTCGTGTATTAAGTGGTAAGCCTTGGCTTCTAGTGCAGTGCTGGATTTTTTAGCTATTGCTAAAATTTCATGGAGAAATCTGTCAAAAAGCTTGTTTTTGAGAGATAGATATTCATCCCACCGTAAGCTCTGATACAATATTAATCTTTCACATTGATATAGGAACAAAGAATCAATATCATCAAAGAATAATCAACAAATACTCATGAAATGGTGTTAATCAGAACCGGAATTGGTTTCCTCTTTCTATATTTAATAAACAATGAATGGTTACAATACCAATGTCAAGCAATAGCTTGAATGAGTGAGGAATTAGAATGCCTAAGGAGGCAATTCAAAATCAATGAGTGAGTCTAGTTTAACTGACTCTTAGCCATTCAATCACACTTAGTTAACCACTTGACCAAAACCCTAATTGACTCACCAAACCCTAACTGAAGTTGGAGTGCAATAAATGACTAAATTTCAACTGAAGGAGATCAAACACATGTCATAGAAAGCCAACCATCAAGTTCTAGTGATCTATGAAATCAATGAACCTCGATGAGGTTAACCAAAGTTGAACTGATCATAAGAAGTAGGTGGAGGCGCCCCTGTTGATTCAAGATCATTAAATAATAATAAATAATCATTAAATAATATATTTAATGAGAGGAAGCACCTTAACTAACTGGTTGAACTGATTGTAACCACCAGTTAGCCATTAGGTGCATTAATATCACTTATATCACCCCCGAAGTGCTCCAGTTAGCCTCCTTGACTATAGGAGAAGGCTAAGTTAGCCTCCTTGACTGTAGAAAGGCATGGTTGTGACTAGATGATGGCAATTAATGCTCCACTGATGTCAATTAATGTCAATTATACTTAGGATAGTGGTTATGACGGTAAATGTCTCCAACTACATCAACAATATGATCAAGTTCACCTACTTGATTTTGGAGAGCAACAGTTTTGGTTTTCCTTTAATATCCATTTTTTAGGGAGGGTTTTGTTCCCATGATGTTTTCCCTTTTTCATCGATTCACATGGATGAATAATGTAAAGTGTGACCATAATTCGTAAGTTTTTTGGGCCCTAAATTTTGGCTTCATTTTTACCCACATAAAGTCATGTTTAAGGGGGTGTGGTGGACTATTAAAAACCCACCTATAGATTTAGGATATAATAGTTAGTCATTTTGATTAAATTCCTATGTACTAGAATAGGTAGTTCACCTCCATACACCACCACTTGGCCAACACTTTTCATAAATACCACAAGAGTGCACTTCGCATTATTCTAGTTAAGATTCTGATTTATTTTTTCTTATTCTATCTTGTCAATGAATAGAAGTGTGCCCTCTTTCGTTAAGACTTCTTTTCTCCTTCATTTTTAGCTTTTTCACTAGATTAGGATAAAACTAGTAATATGGGAAGTGTCATTTTTGTGGCCAACCCATCCTCCATGATTTTTTCTCCAGTTTCCATGATTAGATATTTTCCATCACCCATTAGCTATCCCACTTGCTTTAGCTAAATCCTGACCTCTTTGACAGGTCTGGAAAGTGTTTTTGTCACCTTTGGGGGTTTTTCATATTTTAGTAAGCCTACTTTATGAGTTAGCTTGAGTTTTCTCTTTGGAAAATTGATTTTCCTCTATGAGGATGTATATTTATGTAACCATATCATTCTTTAATGAATAAGATTGATATCATAGAGTTTCATTCTTCATGTGTGTTCATTATTCTTCTTCACACTTTATGCTAATTCTTTGCAATTCTTTGTGAGGTTAACTATGTGCCTATATCCTTAGCTTCTGTATGAAATTCCTTATGCCACCTTGGATTTAGAATTTCTAAATTTTGGGCTATTGTCCCAAGGAACAAGTAGTAGATATATTCACAAAATCCATGACAAAGTCGAAGTTTGTTAGGAATATGGGAAGTTGTTATCAAGGGGAATGCTAATGTAATTCCATCATACTCTATATATGTGTTCCTTATCTCTAGTCATCATTAACGCGGGTTGTTGGAATGTTTTTAATGTATGGAATGTAATTCTTCTATACCTCTACCTATAAAATGGAGGTGAAGGAGGCCCTTTGGGTATGTTGAATATTATTATGAAAAACTGTAAACCTATGATAAGAATATGTGGTGGAGCTTAAGTGTATTATTGGATATTTATAAGGAATAAAGAATACCATACCTTCTCATGGATGTTTCCCCTTCTGGGGTTTTACCACATATATCTAGTCTACTATCTATTTTTCTCTTGTCCTTCTCATGTTGTTTGATTTTTTTGGTGCTTGTATGGATATAATGTCAACTAGTAGATTCTTGATATTGATTTGCATGTTAGCAAAGTTATTATTGTATGCTTATGCATATTTATCAGTTTTCTAACATGTATTACACAAGTCATGAGGTTATTAACTTACTTTTATTATTATTTATAATCATGTGGATGGTCCTTTCAATTATGTAATTACTATTGTTATTCTTTGAAAAGTAATATTTTGTATTGTGTCTATTTTGTTCATGGGAATATTTTTTCATATGTTCAATAATTCTACTCTACACTTTCTTTCAAGGATATATTTCCTTGTTCCATACCTCGTTTATTTCCCCTAAAAGTTAATGGTTTAGAATCTAGAGGATCACTAAAAATTATATATTCTTATAAATAGAGTGGGAGTTTGACAACATACATCTCATAGTTCATCCACACAAATTTGCATGGTGCAGAGAATATTAGACATAAATTTTATAGATGAACAAATGAATCTTGTGAAACAATAAAATTTGGGTTCACAAAATATGTTATAATGTGTGTGTGTGTGTGTGTCATTACTATGATGTAAAGGATATATTTTCTCATGATGAGCAATCTGAGGTACATAACATGATTTTTACTTTATTGTTGTGGTTGTAGAAAGGGTAAGTGTAGGGGAGGGTTCCCCAGGTGGAAGTGTTGGATATCCACTAACAACAGGGAAGATACGAATATAGTGTAATAAGTATGAAATATGATAAGGAAAGAGAGGGATGAGAAATCACAAAATCTAAACTATTAGAATGGTTTATCTTTTCAATAACTAAAAATGCATAGAAAATGACTATTGGTGACCTGAAAACCTGAGAAAACAAATAAATAACAAAATGTATTATACACTTTAGCATGAACTATATAATGTCTTTCAAGAGAGACATCATGTAATGTCGTCCGGTTTCTGACTTGGATGTATTTAAGCAAATTATGTAAATGATGTAATGATGCTAGTATGGATTCCTAGTGTAGATCTCAAGGCCAAGGCCCAACTAATGAATAGCTAAGCATGTATGACATAAATATTCTATATGGCCTATGTGATTGTATTATCATGCCAATTTGAAATGTATGTAAGTATTATGTGCACAAATAATAAAATGGTCAAAGAGTGGTTGTGTAAAGAACACCAAAGGGGGATATGATTCAGCAGAGGGGAAGAGGAAAGTGGGCCTATGGAACGCTAATCCTTGTTACCTAGTTTCAGCCTTAAAAACCACCCAAATTATTCCATTAAGCTAATATTTCTTTCTCTATTGTTTCCCATTCATTGATGCATGTGTGTGAGGCTGATGGGGAAATCACCTTACTTAGTTATGGAAGCATGGGGATGAATGCACTTTGTTGACTATATTGTCAACTACTAATAGTCCATGTTCCATTGTCATAACCCATGTTAGTTACCTTGCACCATTGCTAGGATTCTATCCTTATGGGGGAATGGATTGACACGCAGTCAAGGAGAATCTCATGACTCTCTCGTTTAGAAGATTGTTCATTGTTCTCCCAGGAAGATGAACACACTCTAGAATTCATGCTAACAAATCTTGACTACATAGTGCTCTTCATTTCTGCTATTTGATGATTGGGATTAACTTGTGAAGTTTTGTGTCATTGTGCACGACTATGTATAACCCAATAATTTGAAATTGGGAATCTCATCTATTAAATTGGTAAGGAAATCAATGGTTGTAGGTGAGCAGAGAGGTTATACAGGATAGGAAACTTTTTCCCTTTATTTTATCTACTCATGGATACTAGAGAAGCCATGAATTTAGGCTATGGGTGGTTCTCCAATAACATTTATCATATTGGTGTTCTTCTATGCACACACTCAAAGCACTCGATAAGATGGATTTCCCAAGATAATCATGGATCGGTGAAGGGGATGCTTGAGCCAAGAAGGGTGTTGTGTGGGGTAGGTGTTTTGGAAGCCAAGGCTGTGAAAGTTGAGTGATATCCTTGTAAATATTTATATGAGTATTTGGCTAAGAATAGAGATAAAAATGGGTTGTGAATTGAGAGAGGGAATACTGTAGTTGTCTACTTCACCTTGGTGGCCTCATAGACCACCTTGGGGGTGGCCTCTCAGCAGAAAGAGCATATGATAGATAGCTACTATGGTTGGGTGGAAATTTTCTATTACATAGCCAGCTTCTATACAAGGGTATTCTTGTGTATTTTGAAGCTGAAATATATGAGTTGATGCATGTGTCTAATTGTCCTTGCATATGCATGAATTTTGTGTGTAGATCTATTTTATTTCCACTATGTGTGATTAAATCGCATCTCCATACATTCTCTTATTATTCTATGAAATTGTGATATGGATATCAGAAGCTTGTAATTGTGCCTTAGTCGTCTTCTTCAAAACAACTACAAGTCAATCCTCCTAGTGTTAAGAATGTACCTTTATATTTCTATGGATGGAAGGGGAAAACCTCGGTAGAAAATTGTTGTTAAACAATAAGTTAGCCGTTGGTTGTTAAGGTATCAATGTTGGAAATCAGGGTTCAGAGAAGTTGGGTAACATTGTGGTGACATTCTGACTACCGACTTCTGAGTTGAGGAGGGGCAGTTTCCATTGCTTATCAATAGTCAAAGTCCTAAAGCCGATGTGGAGAGGTGATGTTGATGTCAGAGTCGAAAGGGTTGTTGGAAATTTTTTGACATCTGGTGCTCACTTCCGAGGTTTGACGCATCGATGATGGGTATTGTGATTGAAACGTTAAAGTCAGCATGTCGAGATGGTTTCGATGGGAACCCATGATGTTTTTTGACTTTCAATTCCAAACATATGGAATATCACGATCAAAGTAGGCATGTCCAAGAGGTTTTGTTGAGAACCAATTGTGAGGTTTCCAATTCTAAATTATGATTTTGAAAAATTCAAGAACACCTAGAAAGGGTGGGGAAGCAGAAAATAACTAGCATGACTATTTATATCAGCCGAGTCCATTTACATTGTGGATTGATTCATTGATTAACTCAAATTAAATGTTTATAGAGAGATTTAGTTAGGTATATTATGTGTTATGAGTGGTTGTTGGGTGAAGTTGGGCACTTGTATTTACTTCATATCTACTCCTTCTGATGTGATTAAGTGATGGAGATGTGACACATCATGTCGTAGGAAAATAAAATAATGCCAAATGAAAACATCATCTAAGAGGAGACAAAATTGTCCTCCTCCTTGATGATCTAGGAACAACAAAATATCAATTTCTGAAGTAAGTACACACAAATTTTACTTATATTTTTTGAAAATTTGAATTAAGTGTGAGCTTTTCCAAAAACTACAAGGAAACTTATATTTATATATGTTATATATTTAATAGAAAATTTATATTCTCTCTACTTAATTTTTTTACATAATTATGTTGAAAAAAATGCTCAAAGGGATGTATATACAACAGGGAAGGGTGCCTCAACAATTGGGCTTACATACAACAAGGAAGGGTGCCTCAACAATTGGGCTCATGACAAGGAAGTGGACTCTAAAGAGTCATATTGGAAAAGTAATTCCTTCATGCTTATTATTGAGTGTGGTTTTCTTGCTAACATCTCCATGTCCATAAACCAAAGACGCCCTAGAACATTTTGTAGCAATAACCATATTCTCTACATTCCCAATACAATCCAGATTCTAGATAAATGTATCTAAAGACAAGTTTTGTACCACTAGGATGCCCAAAATATAATCTCTTACCTTTATTTGCATCTAACATGTCAAATGTGTTAAATTAAGGGTTTGTATGTTCCTCTTGCAACCTGATCATTCATAATACACTTTTTTAGGGTGGAAGGTTGTTGTAAAGGAAAGTATCCTATGGCTAGGGTTTAAGAGGCCATCAATATACTAGGGTCGAAAGGTGGATGCAAATGGTTCTACAAGTATATATAAGCAAGTTTTAGAAATTAGAATGATTCATACCTTAGCCAAACGAAAATTGATACAAGCAGCCCTTCAATCCTCTTCTTGCTCCTCTTGCTCCTCTTGCTCCAAGAGACCTACAAAATGAGTTATACCTTCCTCAAACCATTATGACCACATATAAAGAAATGATAATCAAATAAACATGAAACAATGATTTGATTAACATCAAAATCTGATCATAAACAAAGATTCAATCACACATTGAACGATGATTTGGGAAGAAGAAGGACATCACGTCTTTATTAATCTTGAAAACAAGTACAAGTATACCTTATCTTCAAGTTCAGCACCTCATGAAAACTTGATCTGGTTTTGCTTCTTCCCTTCTCCAAGGAACTCAACCTCCAAGCTCTACAACACAAGGAGAATGCTTCTAGGGCAAAGGTGTGGGCAAAGAGAGCTCCAAATCCTCCAACATAACAATGCAAAGATTCAAGTCTCCTTTCATGGACCTCCCTACCTCTATTTATATGGCTAATGAAGAGTTAGGGTCGAAGAAAAAGCAGTTACAACTAAAGGAGTCAGTTGCATAACTACCCAAACTACCCAAATTTCAAAATACCTATTTTTTGACATTTTCAGGAGGCGTACGCGCGTTGCAAAGACAACAGTCACGTACAAGAGGAGGTATACATGGGTTGAAATGTAGAAAGTCATGTATTTAAGGAATACATGACTATTATATATAGCAACTCATGTACATACACGGGTTTCCTTAAAGAAAGTCACGTACACATCAAAAACTCATTTTTAGGGTATTTCTTGGCATTTTCAGACTTCAGTGTCTACCAGAAAGTTTTAGCTAACTCAAATATATTTCCAATGGAGCAAATATTAGATCAAATGGAGTTACAAAACTCAATATATGGGTCCTCCAAGTTAGGTGTTTTTTCAGTGACTTTCAATGACTTTTCATGAAGTGTCGTCATGGAAGTGTCGACATGCGACAAAAACATAGGAAAGTGGTCACAAGTAGAGATGTGTCATTTTGAGCTATAATAGATGCCCCCTAATGTATGAGGATAGAGGGGAAGACGATAGCTGAAATTCATTATAAAGGAAAAAACTAAGTATGGAGAGAGCAGAGAATCCAAGATCAAAAGGCTCAAATGAAGGTACCTGAAAGAGAGATAAATGTCAGACAAAAACTGATCTCTAGGACATACAAGTCCATATACAAATCATAACCAAAAATATATAGGTGGATCAAACATATGTATAACTGATGAAACTATCATGGTCGCTCAATATGCAAAAAGGCGCCACATCAAATCTAAAGGAGTCATGGCCACAAATGAATAAGGTGGATCCATGCTCAACAATCGGTCATAGCCACAAAAATACAAGGTGGATCTATGTCTCAACAAAATGTCATATAAAATGTAACAATGTATTGTGCAACTTGGGCAATAAAAAAATGACGATGCTATTGTCAGCCCAAGGTCTTCAATCCAAACCGCCTAAAAAAGGTATGAATCCTAACCATGCGAATAAAGGAGTTGAAGTCGAACATGGAGGAAACCATTTGATTACTGGTCAATAATGAGAACCATTAACAAACACGAGGGAAACCACCATTAATGAAAATGGTCCCCAAGGTACCTAGTATATTCTAGCAAGTGTGAATACAAGGACTTGAATTCGAACACTTGAAGAATCAATTGAGTAGGAGACATTAAGGTATTCCCACTACCCAATAGCAAGGGAAATTTCCACTGATTACTACAATCTCCAAGGTACTATAATAAAACTCTAAATCTCATTCCCAGAGCAAGAGGTGTTGCATTCAATATGAAGAGATCCATTGGAAGAAAGGAATTAAGGCATCCTTCATCATCCAACATGAGGTAAGTCAAAGACTAATTGGATCTGGAATTGGTATAGAATTTCATGACAAGGACCGCTGAAGACATGATGTACTGAACTGATACCAAGGAATGGTGGACACAAAAGGTCAAGGCAACTGCAGAATGGCCGAAAAAAGTTTAATCCTTGAATAATGAGCATGACACAAAAGTGACTTAGGCATATTTTGACATAAAAGGACCAATGACACAAATCTGCGATGTAGGAGACTTTGACACATTCCCCGTAAAATTGGAAAAGAGACCAACTACAAGAGTAAGAAACTCTGAATTGGGTTAAGGTCAAAAAACTAGGACCTAACTGTTGATAGACACAAAACTGGTGCTTTGTTCAAGGAAACAAGACTTGCTACCATGATGTAAAAAACATGTGAATGAACTTCCCTTCCCCTCTTTCTTGTAAAGGTTTAACGAGTCCAAGAAAGCAAACTCGAGACCATCTTCATTTTTGGCAAGCTCGAAGAAAAGATAGAAGAATGCTTGATAAAGCACTGATTCATGAATTTTACGAGCCCAAACTAGTACATGATCGACGGTGTTTTCATAGTTTAGAGAGTCTGAAAACTCCAAAGAAGACTCCAGGGGGGTGCTTTTTCATCCAATTTAGTCTCCTGAGGCCGAAAAAGTATAAAACAAACCACAGAAGAACTCTCTTACCTTTCGAATAAGTAAGGTGTACCTTTTTCATATTTAGTCAGGAAGGTCTGAAAAAGGTTAAATTACCACCTACCCAACGCTCCTTCAAAAGCATCATATAGCCTAAGTTTTATGAGTGTGAAGGAAGTCAATATAACTTGGAAAGATCCATTTGATTACGAGAAATGGGGCTTACAACAATAAAATCGATGCTTTGTTCTTTACAGTTTAATGAGCATGACAAAGACATAAAGTACACTCGAAATCTTTTTCATGTTTTGGTCCACAGCACGAAAAAGAGAAAACTAAGCTCATATTGGGGGCTCCTTTTCCGTAAGTTTAGTCCCTCAAGTCCAGAAAAGCGATAAACCTATGCCTGAGAATACTCTTCTCAATTCCGATTAAAAGAGAGTGTTCCTTTCTCATATTATTCCACATGGTCCGAGAAAATGATAACCTACCACCAATGTGGATCCCCATTCACATATTCTTAATGACCCTGAACAGACAAGTTTACTCGGCAGTCAAGTCTACCACATGCCCCAATTTTGTAAAAATAATATTATAATATTTGATTTTATTTCAAGACAATATGTTAAATTTTATCCTAAGTTGTAATTGATGACTCAGCAGAGTCAAGGATGTTGAATGTAATTCTGAATATTTTAATTATAAATAAATAAAAGTGGAGACAATAGCTTGGGAGAGCTCTTAAAAGAGTGTTTACTGGTCAAGTTGGTGGAGGAGACTGGGTGGAGAGCAAATAGACAAGTGGCAGCATCCTCAAACACTTCCAATGTTGCAGGTGGAAA
>LPNX011009602.1:132098-160013 GCA_001517045.1 Pseudotsuga menziesii
TGAGAATCCTAGATAACACTAGAAATGAAGAATACAAGCTTACATATAAAATATTCAGATAGGTTCCAGGATGCATCCCTTATAACACACTTTTTAGAAAGGCCTGGATTTAGTGGCATTCAAACTTTCAAATAAACAATCTAAAAGGCTACTGCAAGTAACTATATTGGAGTAAGAGTGAATAGCCTCTATGTGAGCTCAGTAATATTGGCAGAAAAGAGTGATTTTTTTTGCAAAGTAAGAAGAGAATGATTCAGAGTACAATGATTATGTATACATTTTTACAGTTTTACATTTCTCTAATCTATTTCTATGGTGGATGAAGCTTTTCTCAAATGGCATGCGTGAATCCAATCAATGGAATATCACTCTTCAGCTAAGTTGTTCAGGTAAATAGCTATCATGATTACGTCGTCTCTTCGTTTTATCTCTAAAATCTGTATAACTGTGGTGTGGTATTTCATTGCAAAGGAAAGAGCGTTCATGGATTTATTGCAGTATATGTACGGAGGTGTTCCTCCGCTTGCATGTTCTACAAAGGAGCTTTTGAATGTGCTAATGGTTGCAGACAAGTTTCAGGTAACATCATGCATTGAATGGTGCAGCAGTGCTTTGCAGAATTCGGCAATGTCAACGGAGATTGCATTACTTTATATGGACCTTCCCGAGTCTTTTCTTACCAATGACTCGGTCAAGTCACTGGTAGATACAGCAAAGA
Organism: Pseudotsuga menziesii; assembly: GCA_001517045.1. Classification (NCBI taxonomy): domain Eukaryota; kingdom Viridiplantae; phylum Streptophyta; class Pinopsida; order Pinales; family Pinaceae; genus Pseudotsuga; species Pseudotsuga menziesii. The sequence goes on from LPNX011009602.1 coordinate 132,817, forward strand.
AGTTTATTTTGCAACAATTCAGTGATATAGAAAAGTAAGTTGATAACCTGTCGCAATTAGGTCTTCTTGTATGGTATATTAGATCTTGCAATATAATTGGCACTCTTTAGGTATGCAATCCATGGATTTCATTGATTTTCTTTCCATGACACACTATGATCCTGTGTCCTGATGTTTACTTGGTAGGAAACCTCAAAGTCAACAAGATTATAAGATTATAAATTTATAAAATTGATTTTCTTTCCATGACACACTATGATCCTGTGTCCTGTTGTTTACTTGGTAAGAAACCTCAAAGTCAACAAGATTATAAAATGCCTAGTTGGTTGGAAATTTAGTACATTTGATTACAATGGATTAGTGATTATAAAATGCCTAGTTGGTAGGAAATTTAGTACATTTGATTAGAACGGATTAGTGATTTGCACGGAGAACAATTGCTTGGTAATTTGATCAGTATACACTTATGAAGATCTTCAGGTTTGCCTCATAATTCTGATTTTCAGGTTTGCAGAAGATCTTACAAATATTCCTTTATCAGTCATTGAGGCTCTGTTGTCAAGTGATGAATTGCAAGTTGAATCAGAAGATGCATTGTTTTATTTTGTAATAAAATGGGCCAGAAAACATTATAGCAATGTTGAAGAAAGAAGAGAAGTTTTGAGCAACAAACTATGCCATTTAATACGTTTTCCAAATATGAGCCATCACAAACTCAATAATGTTATTTATTGCACTGACTTGGACACTGTATGTGCCTTAAAAGTAGTATCAGAGGCACTTCTTTTGAAAGCACAGGCACCAAAAAAAAGATGTAATGAAAGGGATTACAAGCAATTCCCAGTAACTGTATTGGAGTTTGGTGCCCCAATACGGGAGTGCACGGTGTATTGGAATATCAGGAAATCTCAGCCCTGGTCACTGTGTAGTCAACATTTCTGATTTGATGGTTTAAATTTTCAAATTCGGTTCTTTTCTTTAGGTACGAATGTTTCATTTGAACTAATCATTGGCGTTATGGATCATGACGACGAACAGAGACTCAATAGAGATATACCCGAACATATCAAGATGGGTTCGGCACATATCATACCGGGTGTAAATGAGGCTCTGCTAGTTATATTTTCAAGTTGAATTCTGCATAGGATCGCATACATACAAAATGAAAAGAAGAAGAATAGAAGCCACTGAGAAAATGGATGGTAACTGACGCAGACCCATCTAAACCAAGGGCTCATTTCATATGCACATCAAGGTTATGAAGCTCAAGGATGCATGTCTCAAATTCACACAAATCGCCAACATATCAAGATGGGTTCGGTACATATCCTATTCAAGTGTAAATGGGTCTGTGCCAGTTACAGTTTCAGGATGAATTCTGCGAGGGGTAGCATATACACGAGATGAAAATTAAAAAGAAACCAATGAGAAATTGATAAGGTGTTACCGTATCCCAGATCTGAAGTTTAATGGGCTTGTTGCCAATGGTGATCATGCACGCCCCAAATTCCACCCCGATTGTCAAGTAATGCACTGGCTGGAACCTCTTGTCCGTGAATTGCAGCAATAGGCATGACTTCCCCACTTCTGCATACAATATCAATATGTGTGGGGAAAGATATGGATCTATACGACCCCTGGATCTGTAGTGAGTTGATCTATGCGATCTGTGTTTCCATTAGGTAGGCCAAACAAACAGCCTTCTCACGGTATTATGCTAAAAGGTGAATCCTTGGCGTGTATGGCATTTGTAGGTTCTGCGCCCTATGTGACTTTTGGCTTTTCTTTGTTTGTTTGAATGATCTTTTTGACTAACGCATCGTCGGTTAAGCGACGGTTATGAGACTAGACGTCGCTTAACCGACGCTTGTGCCCATATTTATAAAAAAAAAAATATCTTTGTGATTTTTGGTAAATTTAAAAAGATAAATCCATGCGCCGTCGGATTTTCCCGTCGGATTTTGGATCAAAATATAGTAGTGACTCTCGAAACCCTACGACAAGGACAAAGTTGTAACAGCAGCAAGCAAATTTTTAAACTATCCCTGCAGGCAAGCCATGGAGGAACGAGCCAGAAGCCACTCACAGGCCATACCGTAAGCCTTAAGTCACGACTCTCTACAAACTCATGCAAAGGTAAAACTCACAGTGCACAACAAGAGTCTGAGAATGAAGAAGGGAAACTGAAACAATTTAAGCCAGGACTCGGAGCTTGTCTATTATACAGTAGGGTAACATGGAAACCATGGAAAGAGTTGTAGAGCGGCCCAAAGGCCCGAGAACCATGGACGTGAATAACAAAGAATAGGGTTACAATGAATTTTGTAATTCCAACACTTAGCTGAGAAGAAACCACGTGGTCACTTAAATTTTAACCATGCAGTGGGTCATCACAATAGTCACCTGCATGCAATGATTTACAATTATTTATATTATAATCTGTGAACATTCATGCAATTTTTATATTCATTCAAACATTTATAAAGTTCCACGATCTTATATATGTATCATCATGATGTAGCTTGGGCATAGAACCATGAACTCTCGGATAGTTGACAAGTTTAAGATATGGTCATCATGTAGTTCGGAACTATGATGATTGTATACCTATGTTTCATAATACAAAACCTTACCCTTAAACCAATCGATGGAGTGGTTCTAATGCCTCATTCTTTTACAATATCAAAGTTATAACGTGAACTTTATAATTACTACATTTATCCATATTAAGCTATACGTTGACCTAGCAATCGATGCAACATTATTAACTTTAGTTTGCTTAAAGTAATTCATGCATGAAAGCTTTAGATTATCGTTAACCATATATCCATTTCATCATAGCATCGATATTACATTTATGAATATTGGTAAGCCTTGTGCTTATCGTAACTTTGTTTATGTAGAAATCATATGATACTTTGGGAGATACCAAGTAAAAGGCTTTTTAACCACCTAGCAAACTATAATATTCATTATATAGTAATCCTTATAGTCTATTCCTCGCTAATCTTGTTGCTATCAACAGTTATGTTGTGACATTATAAATTTGCACAACATAGTAGTAGTAGAATCATGAACTCTATTAATGTTATTTGTTTATAACTTTGATTTGATTCTAAACTTGTATGTCTATTAAACAAGATAGGTTATGCATGTTTGTGAGTTTCATAGAAACCAATAAAATAGTTGGTGGCAAAATTATGAGTTGGCTAAGCGTAATAAGAAAACACTTCTATAAATCCTCTTACATAGCTCAGGTCAACGAGATTTAATAGCTTTTGGTTATATTTATCAAACATAGTGTGTACTAATATTTTTCACTATGCCTTTGATTATTAAAATGGATTTAGGATTTTTAGATGCTTAGCACGGTGTGGGAAGTCGATCTTTCTCGAAAACATCCACTTCAGTAAATTGTTTGAGGTAGTAACTTAATGCAAGAGAAGTATTATAGAAAAATAAAAAACTGAATGGGAATAATCCCACTAGAATCTAAGTCCTTAGAACTACATGTTTCACTGTAATGTTTAGAACTTTACAAACAGTAGTCTTCATTTCAAAAGATAAATACCAAGTAGTTGGTTATACTAATGCTATAAGCTGATAATGTATAATTCTATTAGACAATTGTTATAGCATTACAGGTTATGCACTCTAAAGTAGAAGTAACTTACAACAAAGATCACAAGTTGTGAACCAAGGAAAGTATTTACTGTTGCTACTTACATTTAAGAAAGAAACTCATTTACATGTGCTTCCTTTACAAGAATAATTGAAAGAAACAAAACTACTTGTTTTACCTCACAAAAGTAGCTTGATATATAACAGCTTATTTACTAAGCTTATTATTTTGCAAATAGAAATAGTGTTGGATTCTTTATGAAATTAAAGACATTACTTGATCATTCATAACTGTAAAACCTGTAAGAACAAGTAAGCTTTCTGCGTTAGCTTAAACGCTAAGTAATCCCTGGAATCCAAAGACAGTTCCACCTACTTGTCGTAAATAAAAACTCATCAGCAAACTGAAAGAAGAATTATTGCACAAGTTAAACCTAACCTTGTATCAAAAAGTAGAATGCTATAATCAAGATTATGTATAAACTAATCTAGTAATTGTTTATTTTATAGCTAACTGTTAGCTATTAGTAAACTGCAGTCTCAGCATTTTATGTTTTTCAAAATTTTAAATTTTTGTGAAAATTGCGGGTTTTGACATGTGGTATTAGAGCACAAGGTTCAAACACTAGGCCTTGATGAAGCCCAACTAGCTTTTAGGAAACAGTAAAACTGAATTATTATTCTGATGTATTTTTCTTTTAAATGTTATTCAAGAGAGAATTGTTTTCTAAAGTTTAACACACAGGTATGGAAAGGCTGGAAGAGTATGCAAAGGAGGAATCTCCAGTTACTGAAATAGGAAATCTACCAAGAGATCCTATACCAGAGGATTTAACTACCAATTCCTCAAAATTGTTACAAACTGTAAAAGACCTAAAAACTAAAATGGAGTCTGTAAAGTGAGAAAATGAAAGGATTCTGAGGGCTCAAGAAGAGCTGAATTGGATCCTAATTGAAAAGTTTCAAACTGAGGGTAGGGGTAGAAGAACGAAATCAGAAGACATAAGTCATCAACATAAATCTAAAAAGATGAAACATACTAAAACTAAAAGTAGTTCATCTTCTGAAGTGTTTGGTGAACAACGAAATTACCATTCTACTAGTGACAGTAGTGATGATAATCAGTACACTAAAAAGAGGAAATACAAACCTTATGAGGAGATTTCCGAGGAATTCAAAAAGATAAAACCACCAACCTTTAATGGAGAGACTGAGAATGGGGAGGAAGCTGAATCCTGGTTATCTGGGATGAAGAAGCACTTCCAAATATATAACTATTCTAACCAGTTAAAGGATAAAATGGCTACTTATAACCTCTCAGGAAAGGCTGACATTTGGTGGTAGGACTTGAAAAGAGTTAAGGGAATAAAAGAGAAAAATGTAAACTGGAGTACCTTTAAGACGTATTTCAAAAAGAAATTTCCGTCTGAGCAATATTATGAGGAAAGAGCAAAGGAATTTTATGAGCTGAAGTTAGGATCAATGGTAATGAAAGATCTGAATAGCAAGTTCTTAAGTCTACTTAGCTATGTACCATACCTTGTATATGAGAAACCAAAGGTACAGCGATTCCTCAGTTGTTTACCTTATCATATTAAGGATAGGATTGAATATGATAACCCAAATACCTTGGAAGAAGCTATGAGAAAAGCTAACTTCTATTTTGAGTAGAATCGGAAGAAAGAAAGCTTGGCCAACTGGAAGGCTAAGAAAAATAATAATTAGTTTGAACACAAGAAGAAGGATTTTGTGCCTAATAGAAATTCTAAGAACAATAAGGCCAGAAATTATCATAATAACAAGAACTTCCAAGGAAATAAGAACAATACACCCAACAACCAGAATAATTCTAAAGGTAAGGAATTTGAAAAAAATCATGGAAATTTTACGAAGAACTTTGAGCGCAAAGAGCCTATCAAGTGTTGGGAGTGTAATGGCCCACACTATGCTTCAGTCTATCCAAATCAAGAAGAAGATTGTTAGCAACATCCATACCATAAAGGAGGAGATGACCATTGGGGAACTAGCGAGGACCATGCCCAGAATCAATGTAGCCTTGGAGAATCGACAAGATGAATATCTGACTTCCATGGTGGAAGTAGAAGGTATGATAAATCAGACCCCTGTAACTATTTTGATTGATCTAGGAGCTAGTCTCAGTTATATTGCACCTCAAATAGTAGGAAAATGTAAGTTATCTATTTTAAAATTTGAGAATTCTTGGTTAGTTCAGTTAGCCACTAGTGCTAAAAGAAAGGTAACTTGTTTTGTAAAAGAATGTGCAGTAGTTATGGATAATTTTGAAACTGTTGTCAAGCTTAATGTTTTGCCTCTTGGTTCTTGTGATTTGTTGATTGGTGTGGACTAGTTATAACCACATAGAGTAATTCTAAACTATTATGATAAAACTTTCACTTGTTTAAACGGTGATGAAAAACTAGTAAGTGTTAAAGGAATCCCTAGAAAAACCACCATAAGGTAGATTTCTTCCCTACAGCTTAAGAGAGCTGTTAGAAAGGGATGTAAATCTTATGCAGTAAAAATAACTGATGAAAAGAGTCTAACTAAAATAGATAAGTTAAAGGTGGAAGACATACAAGTCTTAAGAGAATATGTTGATGTATTCCCCCAATAAATTCTGGGATTACCTCCGAAAAGGGAATTCGATTTCACCATTAAGATGGTACCGGGTGCAATACCCAGCTCAAAGGCCCCTTATCGAATGAACATACTCGAACTTAATGAATTAAAATCTCAATTAAAAGAATTAATTGATAAAAAATATATTCGACCAAGTGTGTCTCCCTAGGGGGCACCTGTCATTTTCATTAAGAAGAAGGATGGAACCATGCGACTTTGTATAGATTACCGTCGGTTAAATAAGATGACCATCAAAAATAGATATTCGTTGCCCCACATAGATGATCTGTTTGATCAGCTACGTGGAGCCATGGTGTTTTCGAAAATAGATTTAAGGTCTGGATATCATCAAGTAAGGATTAAATATGAAGACATTTTTAAGACAGCTTTCAGAACTAGATATGGTCATTACGAATTTCTCGTAATGCCATTCGGGCTTACCAATGCCCCAACTATTTTCATGTGTTTAATGAACAACATTATGCATAAGTATTTAGATAAGTTTGTGGTTGTATTTATCGATGACATTCTAATCTATTCAAAAACTTAAGAATAACATAAAGAACATCTAAAAATTATTTTGCAAGAGTTGCGAGATCATTAACTCTTTGCAAAGTTTAGTAAATGTGATTTCTTCAAGGATAAGATTCAGTATTTAGGTCTTGTGGTGACCAAGGAAGGAATTTCTGTAGATCTTGGAAAGATAAGGGCAATCGAAGATTGGCCGGTTCCTAAGGATGTGACGGATGTTCGATCTTTCATGGGCATTACCGGTTACTACCGGAGGTTCATTGAAGGTTTTTTGAGGATAGCAAATCCGATAAATTCCTTGTAGAAGAAGGAAAAGAAGTTCAACTGGAATCAGAAATGTGAAGAAAGCTTGAAAAAAATTTAAAAACTTTATTAACCAGTGCACCTATTTTAAGAATAGCTAATCCTAATAAATAATTTGTAGTGTGCACTGACGCTTGTAATGATGGCTTAGGCGGTGTTCTGACTCAAGAAGGACATGTTATTGCCTATGAGTCTAGAAATTTAAAAGTTCATGAAAATAATTATGCAACATATGACCTAGAATTAGCAATTGTAATACACGCCTTAAAGATGTGGTGACATCACCTAATTGGCAGAAAATTTGTCTTAATGACTGATAATAAAGGATTGAAGTATCTATTAGATCATCCTAATCTAAATGCCAGACAAGCTAGGTGGTCAGCTTTCTTAAGCGAATATGATTTTGAAATTCAGCACATAAAAGGTAAAAAAAATAAAGTTGCCGATGCATTAAGTAGGAATGCAAGGCTGAATTTTGCAGCAGCTATCAGCACTTATGCTATAGATTTGGATGAACATCTTAAATAAGGAATAGAACAAGATGAAATTTACAAGAGTTTTCAAGCTAAAACTAAAGAAAATCCAACAGAAAACTTAAGTAAAGGTTATAATTTAAATGAAAAGGAATTTTTACTTTATAATGATAGAATGTATGTACCTAACGTACCTAAAGTTAAGCTGTTAATTCTGGATAAAATTCATAAAACTCCATACTCATGTGATCCAAGTTATCAAAAGACTATAACTATGTTAAGAAAAGAGTATTTTTGGCCAAATATGAAAACTAAATTAGCAGAATATATTGTTAGGTGTTTTGAAAGTCAACAGGCAAAAACTGAACATCAACACCCAGCTGGTTTGCTTCAGCCATTACTCATTCCTAGCTAGAAATGGGAGATAATTAGTCTAAATTTTATTACTGGGCTGCCTAGAAATCAAAATCAGAATGATTCTATCATGGTAGTAGTGGATAAGTTAAGCAAAGCAGCTCACTTTATACCTATTAAAACTACTTATAAAGCTGCAAACATAGCTGATATTTTTCTAAAACAGATTTTTCAATGGCATGGAGTACCAAAAGTCATAATCTCAGATAGAGATCCTAAATTTATAGGAAACTTTTGGAAGTCTTTGTTTAAAGGGTTAAACACCACATTAAATTTTAGTACTTGTTTCTATCCTTAAACAGATGGACAAACTGAAAGGGTAAACCAAGTACTGGAAGATCTATTAATAATGTATGTGAAAGACCAGCTAGGTAAATCGGAGGATTATTTACATTTGGTACAATTTTCTTATAATAATAATTATCAGACATCAGCTAGATTTAGTCCTTTTGAAATTTCATATGGATAGAAATGTAATTCTCCTATCTCTTGGAGTAATCCAGTGGATAGATTGGTATTAGGTCTAGAACTCTTAAAAGAAATGGAAGAAATTGTAAAGCAAGTGCAGGGAAATATGAAAGTAGCACATGATTGGCAGAAAAGTCAAGCAGACTTAAAAAGAACTCCAAAGGAGTTTCAGGTAGGTGAACATGTGTTCATCAAGGTAAGGCCCAAAAAGAGCTCTCTGAGACTGGGGAGTTGTGCAAAATTGGCACCTCGTTACTGTGGTCCATTTGAAATTTTTTCTAGGATTGGACAAGTAACTTATCAATTAGAATTACCACCCAATTTAAGAGTACATAATGTTTTTCACATTTCTGTATTAAAGAAATATTTTCATGATGCTACTCATGTTGTTATCTGGAATGATGTACAGGTGGAACCAAAAGGAGATTTTCTGGTGGAACCAGACTGTATACTCGGGCGGAGGGAGATCAGACTTCGAAACTGCACCATTGGACAGGCGAAGGTGCAATGGAAGCACCTTAGTCCAAAGAAAGCCACCTTGGAATTGGAAAGTAATATGCGAGATGCATATCCAATTCTATTCCAAGGAAATTCTGAGGATGAAGAATAAATAACATCGAGGATGATGTTATATTCTAAGGGGGTGTATATGTCACATGCTCCAATTTTTCAAAAATAATATTATTATATTTGATTTTATTTCAAGACAATATGTTAAATTTTATGCTAAGTTGTAATTGATGACTCAGCATAGTCAAGGATGTTGAGTGTAATTCTGAATATTTTAATTATAAATAAATAAAAGTGGAGACAACAGCTTGGGAGAGCTGTTAAAAGAGTGTTTACTAGTCAAGTTGGTGGAGGAAACTAGGTGGAGAGCAAATAGACAAGTGGAAGCATCCTGAAACACTTCCAATGTTGTAGGTGGAAACCTCCCTACATTTGGGGTCATGATCCCCCAAGAAAGCGGGATCATAGTAGGTGGCTCAATTAATGACAACTCACCAAAAAAGACCTAGGCAATCTTAATGAGAATGCCCATTGAAGAGAATCGAGGCTGCTCATTCCAGGGAAGTGTTCATTCAGGTGAATGTACTTTAGAGGATTTCATTGGGAAGGGAATTTTGTGGATGGTGTTTGAGGGGTAAACTGTAGAAAGTGATCTAGTGCAGCCTTTCAGCTGAAGGATCTTACTGCTGAGTGTAGAGTGATTACCGAGTCATTGGACTAGTATTTTGTCACTTGCTTCACCAGTTCTCATCCAAGGAGACCAGCAACAGGATTGGGGGTCCTGAGAAGACGTTGTTTAAGCACTCTCCAAGATTTGGTAGGGAGGAACAGCCTCCCAACACCGTTGTTATCCAGCTTAAATAGGTTCTACAGTCTTTTATTTTACTGTGTTAAAATTTTATATCTGAGAATGAATGATTAAATGTTTAGTAGTGAACTGATAGAGATTGTAATCCTTTAGTTATTTGAAATATTGAATCTGTAATTGATGAAAAAAATACTAACCCTATGTTTTTCCACGTCTGGAATGGACCAGACCGTACTCTAGCACAGGCAGTCTATTTTTAAAATAGATGAAGGATATGATAGAAATCTGGAATGAATAGAGTTATTATGTATTTCAGAATATTGGAATAATTTATTTTTGTATGTAGTTGTTGTCACAGAAGAACAATATCCTGTTAGTAACTTTATTGTTAGCTAGGTTGTTGTTGTAAAAATTCTAGAAAAAAAAATAGCCAAATGCTTTACATATAGCTGGTTATTATATTATCAAGTTATTCAAATAAATAAGTCATTACTTTTACGCAATACTTTATTCTGTAAAATTATACTATTAACCTGTAACAGAGGCAAAAGAATTAACTTAGATAAAGCACTTATTTATTTCTGCGAAAAAAGAATAAAGTTGTTTTACATAGCATATTTTATTGTTCTTATTATCTAACTATATCTACAAATGTTCATATTTCAAGTAGGGTAATACTAGTATAGTTATTTTATATAAATAAATTTAGTACAACAATGTAGAACATGGTAATACAGAACAATAATAAACCTAACTATATTTTTTATTCAGTAAAACAATTAGAATATGATGGTAAGTAACATTGGATAATGTTATTTATAAAAGAATTAAAACCTTTAAATAATATAAACAAAAGTTAATTATAAAAGAAAGTACACGATCGAAATCCTCATAGCATTAACATTGTAAATAATAATCAGTTAAACAATAATCGAAGGTTCTGAATTATTTATTATTTTGAACAATAAAACTATTGCATATTATTACAGTCCTTTAAGGACACTGAAATATAACATTGGAAATATAACACTATATACCTGTAGCAATAATTAAATTAAAAATTATTATTGAACTAAAACTTAAAGAATAAAAGAAAGAAATTATTTTATACACAGGTCACCTACAGGAAAAACCCTTGCTCAAATATCCGAGCTTGTAAATAAATAATTATAATAGGATAGAATAATAGATTAATTATAATAATATCATTAATGCAAGAAAAATTTAAACCGTAAAATATTTATGTTACACACTCGAATAAGGGTAAAAACCCTAGTTTACAAAATTACATTAAGAGCATAAAAATTAACTGAGTTCGAGCTCAAAAGAGATCATCTCTATGCTTTAGAACTAAACAGCGTATGGCTTGACAGGCCGCAAGATTTATTAACATAACAGTATACAAAAACAAGTAAAACAACATTTACAAGTCATGGCTTGAGCTGGAGTACCCTGCTAGAAGCAAGGGTTTAACAAAAAAAATTAAACAAGTAGACCAAAGAACATTAACCCATGAAGGGTAACTAGCCGGACATAACTTTCGAACTGAAAATTGTTCCTTAAGGACTGAACAAGCATGGAAGGCCATTGGTTAACCAGGGCTTACCCGTAGCCAGAGTGCCGGCCTTTACTCGAATGTTCTAGCTACCAAGAGAGGTGTGAACTGTTACCTGCAACATTGGAGAAACCACGATAATTAAAATGTGCTTCATACTGTATACTGAATTAAGTTTTAAGTCTTAAAACTCTTTAAAAGCAATTTCGTACCTGGAAGAGAAATTTATGTAGCCACCAAGAAACAGTAGCACCGCCACCAGCGAGACAGAGCCAAACCTTCATACTCCCTATGACAGAGATGATATAGACACATGCACATGCCACTGCTAGTAGCAACAAGAAGAAGTTTGAGCAATGGCCAAGCTAGGACTAGACAGTGAAGCTGGAACTGTCACCACAATGCAAAGCATGAGAACAACACTCTCGAAACCCTACGACGAGGACAAAGCTGTAATAGCAGCAAGCAACTTTTTAAACTTTCCCTACAGGCAGGCCACGAAGGAACGAGCCAGAAGCCACTCATAGGCCAGGACATAAGCCTTAAGTCATGGCTCTCTACAAACTCATTCAAAGGTAAAAGTCACAGTGCACAACAAGAGACTAAGAACGAAGAAGGAAAACTGAAACAATTTAAACCAGGACTCAGAGCTCATCTATTATACAGTAGGATAACATGGCGACCATGGAAACAGTTGCAGAGTAGCTTGAAGGCCCGAGAACCATGGAGGTGAATAACAAAGAATAGGGTTACAACAACTTTTATACTTCCAACACTTGGCCGAGAAGAAACCACATGGTCACTTAAATTTTAACCATGCAGTGGGTCATCACAATAGTCACCTACATGCAATGATTTACAATGATTTATATTATAATCTGTGAACATTCATGCAAGTTTTATGTTCATTCAAACGTTTATAAAGTTCCACGATCTTATATATGTATCATTATGCTGTAGCTTGGGCATAGAACCATGAACTCTTGAATCGTTGACAAGTTTAAGATATGGTCATCATGTAGTTCGGAACTATGATGATTGTATACCTATGTTTTATAATACAAAACCTTACCCTTAAACCAATCGATAGAGTGGTTCTAATGCCTCATTCTTTTACAATATCAAAGTTATAACGTGAACTTTATAAGTACCGCGTTTACCCATATTAAGCTATACGTTGACCTAGCAATCGATGCAACATTATTAACTTTAGTTTGCTCAAAGTAATTCATGCGTGAAAGCTTTCGATTATCGTTAACCATATATCCATTTCATCATAGCATTGATATTACATTTATGAATATTGGTAATCCTTGTGCTTATCGTAACTTTGTTTACATAGAAATCATATGATACTTTGGGAGATACCAAGTAAAAGGATTTTTAACCACCTAGCAAACTATAATATTCATTATATAGTAATCCTTATAGTATATGCCTCGCTAATCTTGTTGCTATCAACAATTATGTTGTGACATTATAAATTTGCACAACATAGTAGTAGTAGAATCATGAACTCTATTAATGTTATTGGTTTATAACTTTGATTTGATTCTAAACTTGTATGTCTATTAAACAAGATAGGTTATGCATGTTTGTGAGTTTCATAGAAACCAATAAAATAGTTGGTGGCAAAATTATGAGTTGGCTGAGCGTAATAAGAAAACACTTCTATAAATCCTCTTACATAGCTCAAGTCAATGAGATTTAATAGCTTTTGGTTATATTTCTCAAACATAGTGTGTACTAATATTTTTCACTATGCCTTTGATTAGTAAAATGGATTTAGGATTTTTAGATGCTTAGCAGGGTGTGGGAAGTAGATCTTTCTCGAAAACATCCAATTCAGTAAACTGTTTGAGGTAGTAACTTAATGCAAGAGAAGTATTATAGAAAAATAAGAAACTGAATGGGAATAATCCCACTAGAATCTAAGTGCTTAGAACTACATTTTTCACTGTAATGTTTAGATCTTTACAAACAATAATCTTCATTTCAGAAGATAAATACCAAGCAGTTGGTTATACTAATGCTATAAATTGATAATGTATAATACCATTAGACAATTATTATAGCATTACAGGTTATGCACTCTAAAGTAGAAGTAACTTACAACAAAGATCACAAGTTGTGAACCAAGGAAAGTATTTATTTTTGCTACTTACATTTAAGAGATAAACTCATTTACATGTACTCTGTTTACAAGAATAACTGAAAGAAACAAAACAACTTGTTTTACCTCCCAGAAGTAGCTTGATATATAAGAGCTTATTTACTAAGCTTATTATTTTGCAAATAGAAATATTGTTGGATGCTTTATGAAATTAAAGATGTTACTCAATCATTCATACCTATAAAACCTGTAAGAACAAGTAAGCTTTCTGTGTTAGCTTAAACACTAAGTAAGCCCCGGAATCCAAATATAGCTCCACCTACTTGTTGTAAATAAAAACTTATCAGCAAACTGAAAGAAGAATTATTACACAAGTTAAACCTAACCTTGTATCAAAAAGTAGAATGCTATAATCAAGATTATGTATAAACTAACCTAGTAACTATTTCTTTTATAGCTAACTATTAGCTATTAGTAAACCGCGGTCTCAGCATTTTACGTTTTTCAAAATTTTAGATTTTTGTGAAAATTTGGGGTTTTGACAAAGTCTATTTTGAGGAGTCAGACCTGGGCCTAAAGAAACTCAATATCTTTCACGTGAAGTTTTAACAAGTCTGAAAAAGTCAACTCGTGGCCTCCTTACTGTTTTTTAACAAGCTTGAAGGAGAGCAAAAAGAATGCTCTAAATGCGAGGAGATGATTGTCATAGGAAGGCGAATCTAGTTCCAAGCACAAGGAACAAACCTATGCATAATGCAAGGAACATGAGTAGGATAAAGACACTCAGGGAATGTCTCCTCAAGGTAAAAGGTGTCAATTTGCAAAGGAAAAATTATACAAGGCTTAGCGACAATGAGAACAAAGATGAGGGCTTATACAACAAGCAAAAAGTGTGGAAGTCGACAGCAGGCTCATAAGCATGAGTAGGGCACATGCAAATGGAGTTACAACTTGAACAACAAGATGAGTCTAGTAGACAACTGTGAATCCAACTAAGAATCCTATCTCCAAGAAACAACAGCATCATGATCATATTTAGAAGAAAAGTTCTGATGCGAGTCACTCTGGTAGAAACACATGCGACTTTGCTATCTTCTATAAAAAGTAAAGTCAAGGCAGAATCGACTGAAGAAGATTCTATAGCACCAAGGCTCGATGGTTTATAATCAATAAGATCAACCTTAGAAGGAGAGCAAAAATCAACAAGGGATATAGATTTTGCAAGAGCAAACTCAGTATCACGGGAGTTGAAAAATTCATAAGAAAAATCAAACTCATCAGGATCACTGACTTGATGTTCAAAGGAAGAGTCAAAAGACTCAACAAGACCAACATAAGAAGAATGGTCAGGATTACTAGGAAAATTAGGGTTAGACTTAGTCACAATTGAACCAACAACCAAAAGAAGATCAAACTATATCAAAGACTCTAGGAAGACGTCATCTGAAGGAAGGATATAATCCGAGATAGGACACATGTCTAAATTTTCAAATGGATTGACAAAGTGGAGAGCACGCTCCATAGTCTGTATAGGATGACTCACCTGTTCAACTGTTGGGAGAAAGTCCCAAGAAGTTAAGCATGAAAACAGAGGCTGCTTCTCAGTAGCAATTGAACGCAAAGGACATGAGGCCACATAGCTCACATGTGGTGGGGTAGTCTCTATAGAAACACTTGGAATCAATAAAGGAAAGACCTGGTCTCTAGTTGGGTCAGGAGAAAGATCAAGAAAAACCAACTGATTGATAGTGACAATTTCTTTGCCATGATTAAATTAAGTCACACGAAATAATGTTGACACCACAACTTGCATGGCATAGACATAATCACGTCCAAGGAGCATATTGAAGTCTTCTATCACCATGAATTCAACTAAGACGGTCTTCCCACCAAAAGTAACAAATGTTTGAGCAAGAATTCCCAAGGCTATACAAGTTCTTCTATCAAATGCTAGTAACTGACTATCAGTCGACACAAGACTGGGAGATCCCACGCCTCGCTAAGCATGAGCAGACAAGATACTAACTGAGGCTCCTTCATCAACAATACAATGAGCAATTGTGTATGGTTCAAGTTTGACCTTTATCTGAAAAGGTGCATCAGAAGGAAGGCGTGGCTCAACTAGGATATCCCAATGAAAGGACGCAATCCGAGAGCTTTGTGGGGGTTGATCCGAAATGAGTTCAGTTCCCCCTTCTTCAGTAAGTTCTGAACTGGTAGTGAAGAAAATGTGACTAGCAGACACTTCACTCTCCAAAGGAAGAGTGGGATTGATCGATAATGGAATTGATTCAAACACTTCATGAAAGTCACTCTCTGAAGGGAGAGTGGGATTTACCAAAGGTGACATTGGTTCAATCACATAAGGATCACTCTTCAAGAGAAGAGTGGGATCGAACAAATTTGAGATTGGTTCGACCATTTCATCAACCAAAGTTTGAGTAGGTTGTTGAGAAACTATAGGTTTTTCAGGAGTAGGAAATTCTTGAGTCTTGGACCACAATCTTCGCACCTCTGTGATAGCAGGGCACTGGTGAGTAAGATGATCTCCCTCACATAGCTTACAAAGGAACTTAAGTTTTCACTTCAAATGACCAGTTTTCTCAACGGTGTCAACATGACTAGCAGTGGCTTACTGTTTTCTCTCAGCATGACCTACAGAGGCTGAGATTTTCCCCCCAGCATGAACTACAGAGGCTGGGTGACTGGGTCCAACCTAAATAAGAGAGGTTGGTTGTTGAAAAACTTCAGGATGTTAAAAAATGGGATGACCATGAAACCAAACTCTTCGCACCTCCATGATAGAAGGACATTTATAAGTAAGGTGGTCTCCCTCACAAAGCTTATAAGGAAACTTGGGCTTGTGTTTTGAACGGTTAGTCTTTTCAACAGTGTCAACATGACTCACAGTGGATGATGGATTTTCTTCACCATGAACCACGGAGACTGAGAGACTGCCCCTAGCATGACTTGCAGAGGCTGAGATACTAGATCCACCATGACCTGCAGAGGTTGGATGGGCACCACCAACATGAACAATGGAGGCTGAATGGTTAGGATCAACATGCTTTGTAGCAGTTGAGTGTGTGCCCCCAGCATAAACTTCAGAGGCTGGGTGGATGGATCCAACATGACTTGTAGAGGTTGGATGGGGAGGTTCAACTTGAACATCAGGGGTTGAACAGGTGCCCTCAGCATCAACTACAGAGGCTAAGTGACTGAATCCGACGTGACCTGGAAAGGTTGGAAGGATCCCACCAGCATGATCAACAGAGGCTGGATGTTGAAGATCAACTTGACTTGCAGAGGTTGAGTGCTTAGATCCAACATGACCTACAGAGGTTGGATAGGTGCCCTCAGCATGAACTACAGAGGCTAGGTGGTGAGGTTCAACTTGAATTGCATAAGTTGAACAGATGCCCCCTTTCTTATGTGCCTTCTTCCTATTCCTCCTTCTTTTACTCCTTTTAGAATGTCGGTTACTAGTATCAATACTTTCACCGCATGAGGTAGAAGGAGTAGGAGAATCAACTACAGGTGAAGGGGAAGTAGTGTTTTGATGCCGTTGATATAAGGAGATTACTTGAGAAGCATCAAGATCATTGAGGAAAGTTGGAGTGGAAAACAACCACACCGGTAGCCCCAGGGTGAATATAGGTAGATTCAAGGTGGCCATCAAGGGAACACCAACATTCCCTATGAGAGGAATAGTACAAGGAGTTCCCAGCATGGGGATCTCTTGGTTGGTGTTCAAATGGGTGTTAGCCATAGTTTCAAACAATAAGACAAAGTATGAGGTTGACAGACAACCAAAATTACAAAGCACACACCTAAAGGCACACTAAGTACAAACAAACCACACAGCACTCAATAAAACTCCTAAATCCAAATAGACAAATAGGTATAAGATACGCTTTCCAAAAGAAAGTTGATAGACAGTTACTTGGCATCTCTGTATATGTTCTTAGGAATCACCCACATCCCTCCCACACCTTCTACCGGGGTTACCTTCCAATCCTGTCCAAGGTCAACCATAAATAGCCTTTCGGTGTACCTGTGTATGAACCCTAGATGTTGAAGAGACTAAAGGCTACCTTAACTATATTGACAGTCTGGGGGGGAAGTCACAAGCCTAGTTCATATGCATGGGTAGGGTAGCAAAGCCTTAAATCCTGTCTAAGAAAGAATCCCCAGATGCACAAAAACCTTGGTTTACACTTTGACAAGGAATCGGAGGGTTATCTCCTCAGTCCAAGCCTCCACGTGGCCTCGTGCTTAAATCCCATTTGAGAGGAGCTTCCGAGATATAATCAGCATAGAAAAGGGTTTACCTAGTGATTGGCCAACTACATCTGAAATTTTATACTTGTGGAGAGTTAAAACTCCCTATCCCACAAGTCTAGCCTAAGCTAGTTGGTGTATGACCCTATAAAACAAAAATTGCTAATAGTTTTTAAATTATATCATTTATTTTAAGGGTTGTTTTTAGTCAAAGGGTAAATGGAGTGAAACTTATGTGGTGTTTTGACTCAAAGTTGAAACAAAATGACTAGGAAAAGAGATATGAAATGCAAAATTCAAAAACTATTCTCTTTTTCTTTTTCAAATAGAAACTTGAAACCCACAAAAGAACAAATTCTTCTTTTTTTTTCAAAATAATGATATGCAGTGCATTAAAGACAAAACCCTAATATACATGCATATTAAACAATTATATGTTCTTTTTATTTTTCTTTTATAAATGCAAAAGAAAAATAGCCTATCAACTAATGCAACCAAGTAATGTAAGCAAAGCAAATAGACAACTACTCTACACCCCATAAACAAACCCTAGGTTTCTCTAAAGTTGGATATCAACCTCGCTTGAAAGGAAGGCTTACAAAGGTAAACAAGCCAAAAAATTTGGAATGAAGAGACTGAGCAATAAGAGTGACATAAACAAAGGTCAAGAAGTCCTAAGTATCAATATAAACCTACAAATAGAGGTTGATCAGTACCTTGTCCAACAAGGTCAAGCCAAAGAAGGAGGTGGGGGGGAAGGCAGCGAAAACAAGTTCAAAGAATTGAAAGAGACTTAAAATATAGACAAAGAGAACTTAACAGAGATAAAACAACCTCTCAGGAGTCATGCACATGCAGAGAACCCTTGAAGGCCCTACAAAAGCCCTCAAATCGCCCAAAAACCCTAAAAAATGATGAAAGAACACAAATTTAGATGCATACGCAGGTTTCCTTAAGGAAGATCGCATATGAAACACAGGTTCCAGGTAGTGCAAGTCACGTATACAACACAGACACATGACTGTTTAGCCTAAAAGTTGCGAATGGATGACAAAAGGCACAAAAAGGATAAAAAAACTAACCTAGGAAGGCAGGAAAGGTGTTCCAACAAACTCAAAAGGTGTTCCTAACTTGTTAGAAGGACCTAAAACTTTTCAAAAGGCTAAAATAAAGAAAAAAAACCCCCAAACAGACAAGGATATCCCCAATGGAGTCACCAGTTCTGTTGTAAAGGAAAGTATCCTATGGCTAGGGTTTAAGAGGCCATCAACGTACAAGGGTCTAAAGGTGGATGCAAATGGTTCTGCAAGTATATATGAGCAAGTTTTAGAGATTAGAATGGTTCATACCTTAGCTAAATGAAGGTTGATCCAAGCAGCCATTCAATCCTCTTCTTGCTCCTCTTACTCCTCTTGCTCCAAGAGACCCGCAAAACGAATTATACCTTCCTCAAACCATTATGACTACATATAAAGAAATGATAATCAAATAAACATGAAACAATGATCTGATTAACATCAAAATCTGATCATAAAAAAAGATTCATTCACACATTGAACGATGATTTGGGAAGAAGAAGGACATCACATCTTTATTAATCATGAAAACAAGTACAAGTATACCTTCTCTTCAAGTTCGGCACCTCACAAAACCTTTATATGGTTCTGCTACTTCTCTTCTCCAAGGAACTCAGCCTCCAAGCTCTGCAACACAAGGAGAATGCTTCTAGGGCAAAGGTGTGGGAAAAGAGAGCTCCAAATCCTCTAGGATAACAATGCAAAGATTCAAGTCTCCTCTCGTGGACCTCCCTACCTCTATTTATATGGTTAATGAAGAGTTAGGGTCGGAGACAAAGTAGTTACAACTAAAGGCGTCAGTTGCATAACTACCCAAATTTCAAAATACGTATTTTTTTGACATTTTCAGGAGGCATACGCAGGTTGCAGAGACAACAGTCATGTACACGAGGAGGTATACGTGGGTTGCAATGCAGAAAGTCACATATTTAAGGACTACGCGACTATTATATATAGCAACTCGTGTACGTATGCGTTTTTCCTTAAGGAAAGTCGCATACACATACAAAACTCATTTTTAGGGTATTTCTGGGCATTTTCAGACTTTGGTGTCTTCTAGAAATTTTTAGCTAACGGAAATATATTTCTAACGACATAGAGATGAGGTCAAATAGAGTTACAAAATTCAAGATATGGGTCCTCCAAGTTATGTGTTTTTCAGTGACTTTCAATGACTTTTCATGAAGTGTTGTCATGGAAGTGTCGACATGCGACAAAAACATAGGAAAGTGGTCACATGAAGAGATGTGTCATTTTGAGCTATAACAAAGGCCCTTTAAATAAATACAAACAATTTTTTGTTGGAAATGTGTAATGTCCCGAATTTTGACCTAACACTAATGGGCATAAGCCCATTGCATATGATGTTACTTTGATGTTTATGTTTTGTATATTGGGCATAAGGCCCCACTGCACATGTGTATGATGATTTATTAGATATATTGGGCATAAGCCAATGCATATGTTTATTTATAATATATGCAATTGTATATGTTGGGCATGGACCCTGATGGACTAGTTTATGGTCGTAGTACGATGTACTAGATATATTATGTGATGCATATACTGAGATGATTATTGTTATAAAATGTGCAAAAGAATGAATGCATTATTGAGTTATATGATGTGTTGGGCATGGACCCTAAAGCACATGAGTGATCAGATGTTGCATTGAGATCAAGCTCTAGAGTACATGAATGATTTGATTTTGTGATGAGCGCCAGCTCTGGAACACATGAGTTATGAGATGTTTTTGTTGAGAATAAGCTATGAAACATTGGATCTTTGGCCATTGTATCCCTAGGTGTATTATACAAGTACATCCTAGCATTAGTGTTGAGCAAGAGACTCTGGAATTGCACTAAAGTGTAACTCCCAGTTTTAATGTTGAGTGTGGGCTATGAATAATGCTAGGAGTTACTGAAAATTAATTATGTTGAGTGAAAACGACTCTGAAAAGCATTGACCTTATCTTAGTTATATTTAAGTTGATTAAATGAAATTTTGAATTTCTATTTCTCATCAAGTACTCAAGAACCACCACGATATACGAGGTAATCTATCATGCAAGGAGGTTTAGAGCTGCCTAACTTAGTTGACCAACCCTACCTAAAGACCTTGATAAAAGAAAATTTTATAAGCTAATGAAAGCACTATGTAAATGAGATCATGTTATATGATGCCTAAATAAATATTAAAACAATAATATATATATATATATATTTGAATAAAAGAGTAAGCATATATATTAATTATAAAGAAATAATAGTAACTATAAATAATAAATAAAGAACCTATGTATTATTATTTATTAAAATGATTAAATAAATAGTTAATCCTAAAGAGTCAAATTAGGAACTAGTAAAAGAGTTCCTAAGTTAAGAAAGATAATTATTAAACTCACATAAATCAATTAAATATTATTTTCAAGAAATTGATGGATTCTTGATCTAATTGAAGTTTAACTCATTTTCCTAAAGATTGTCTATAAAGACCCAAGCCAAAGCAAGGCTTAGGGATCTGATCATTATTCATAATAATTTTGGAGAGCATTTCCTAAAGCAAAGCAATCTGGTACAGAACATGATATTCCAAATAGGAGAGGCCTTACCTTTAGGATCTCTAGACTACTTGCATGTTGGAACCATCTCGGGGGGGTCCTAATTAAAACTAGGAATGGTTTCAAGTCATTGTTGGGAGGAACGTGGTAGCTCCCAAGTTATTCAGTTGACATATTTGAGGTCATAGATATCTACTTTTTTTTATTAACTCTGTTTGTTTGACTGTACAAGGTTTTCTGCCATTAAAATTTGAAAATATTCAAGTATGAGGTTCTTACCTTCTCCAGTTTTATTAATACATGTTTACATATTTTTACTAAATAGTAGTTATGATCCTGATTGAAAATCTGCATATTGATTTCTTGCTTCAACTAAATTTCCATTTGTTTAAATCAGCAATACTCAGTGTGAAATATTTTAGAAAATCTCTAGGGTTAATTTTTATATTGCAAGCTATTCTACTTTGTCTAGATTTAAAACTCATCTTTCAATTCCTAGATAAGTTTTATTATGGAAATACTCTTAGCTGTATATATTTAAAGAGTTTCATTTAGATAGTAAAACCCTAGTTGCTAGATAGACTAATTACACAAGAGATTTGTAATCTTAAACAGATAAGCATAAAATTAAACAAACTCATTTCCTTAAAAACCAAACATTATATAAACTCTACACCAAACCATTGAAATAAACCATTTATATTCATAAATAACCAGATCAAAGATCGAATCTCTGAACTCGCTATTTCAGACCCTCAAACATAAATCCAAATGCTGGCAGATTTCATATTACCAGCAAACACATATTGTTCTCAAACTATAAATGCTCATAAACATCAATACTTAAACCAATCAAAACTTTAATAAATGATGTAATCAATAAACATAAAAACACAACTATCGTATTTACCCTACGAATCAAGGTAGAGAGCCTAAACAAGATTTACATATAATATTAATAAAATATATTCACACAGGAAATATTTATCTCACCCAGCCTAGCCATCGAATTCTGTAAAGGATTAGTTGTAGGCCTTCATTTCTTTATTTGCAAACAAAAATGCTATCAGGAAAATAGGGTCTAACTAGCTATAGAATAAACAATTCATAATTATCCAAATTAAACAGATTCATTCCCAACGCATCGCGTTAGTGGAATTTCATTAACGATTACGTAAAATCACGTTATCAAAACAAGGAAGTATATTCTTACAACTCAGTCATTATAAAACAAAATATACCTAGGATCGAATCCTGTGAGCATAACAAATTAAAATATACCCAGGATCGAATCCTATGATCATAACAATTTAAAATATACCCACGATAGAATCTCATGAGCACAACAATTTAAAATATACCCATGATCGAATCCTGTAAATACACAAATGAAATTATCAAAACAATACAAGCAGTATCAACCATGAAGGGTTTCACCTTACATGTTTCCCAAAATATTTTATTAGAATGGCATTGTATATATCCATTATGGGACAGAGCTACGATTGCCCCAAATACCATCACATGCACAGTCACGACTTAAAACATAACAACACATTTAAATAATATACATAGGCTGTTTATCGAAGCTAAAACCGATATTTATGCTTACGGTCACCAAACAAACCCAACTATATTATTAAATAAACCAACACATCCACTTAAAACCCACACGCTTCCACCTTACACACATTTTACCCAGTCATATCATCAAATGCGTCATTGTTGAGCAATGGCACTGTAATTTGTAAAAGAAACACATCAATTTAAAACATGTAGTCATATACCAAAACGAAGATTTTCCCATTAAGTCAAAATAAATCCAAATACATGTCATTGCAAATGATAAACTTTATTCACAGAGACGATCGAAGTTATTAATAGTCAAAACATATCAAAATTTACATTGGAAGATCCATGAAAGGATTAACATAGTCACATATGCAAATTCCAAACGATTTAATAAAAACCCAAACAGTGAAATGGCTTAACCATTCATTTCCCCACACACAAGTTTTGAACCCTCTGCTAAAACCACCCAGTGAAGGTAAAGGCCACTGACAATTCGGGGCTTACCTAGAGTGTGGTTGCACAAGAAAACTACAACACTTCCCACTAAGACATGCAGAGTACCCATGCTCTGCACACTTGCAAAACAAACACGATTCTCATAAGAAGTAAGCCATTCTAAAACTTAAAACCAAATAAACAACATGAAGGTGCAGTCCATCCAGGGAATGCTTACCTCCTCATAAACTCACACCGTGTTCGTTGCAAAACATTGAACGCACAGTTCAAACCTGGAGCATGGGACCCCCATCTCTGCCACAACAAAAACCAAATGAATGACATCAAAACCCCACCACAACGCTTGAGGCATTATCCCCACATTTTCCAAGGCTCATTTATTATGCCACCTTGTCCACCAGTACCATGCAGATCAAAACCCTCCATCATATAGTTTGGATTCCACATATTTCTCACCATCGTTGCAAAACCCCGCCACCTTAAATCATAAACCCTCCAATGTTGAGAATTGTTAGGATAAGCCATTGTCTCATTGCCATATAATATGCCATAAACATAAACCCTCTATACCATAAAGTAAAAAGCATATAAAATATTACATCTAAGGTTTTATAACCTTAGCATATAGTTCATAACTTGCACACATATAATTTATAATACCTTCTTACCATAGGATTAAGGTATAGATTAGGTTTTAGGACCTTGGTCCTCTCTTAACAAATTTATGCATAGGAAGAGTATATTTTAGGTATAGATGTTGAAGATGTATGACATTTTGTTTCCATGATCATAAGGCTGAGGTCACCAATGAAATCACCTGCACAAGAAAATAAATACATGCCTTAGTTCATGCACAACTAAGTAAACCTTGTAGAAAAAGGAATCCTTACCTTTTCGAGTGGACCATAAAGGGATAGGACCCCGCCACTCCACCCCTTAACATACAGAGGTAAGTCATCCTCTTTGTAAATAAACCATAAAGGAATTAAAGACACTTAAAACAAAAGCAGAACGTAAAACAAAATAACTAACAACAAATATCAGTAATTAACATAAATAGGAAAAGTAAACTTATAAACATGTCGAAGTAATAGAACAGCATCATGTAATGCCATCATCATCATACAGGAAACACATATAGGAAAAGCAACCTACATAACTTAGGTTCCATTTTACAAACAAGTTTTATTCCGCAGTAGAAACAAATATGTCTCTGAAGTTTACTATTTTATTAACCTATGAAATTTTTTATTTATTTATGAATTTTAGGGACATTACAAAATGTTACATATGGTTATTAAAAAAGTTAATTTCAAGTTGCAACTTTAAAATATGTTCGAAGTTTGTGAGTTGTAGATGTGATGTTGACTTTGAAATATGCTCAGAGTTTGTGGGTTTTCGATGTGATGTCTACAAACATAAAATGTATGAGTACAATAACCATCGATTTGAAGGTTACAAAAAAATTCCAACATCATATTCTAAAGAAATCAGGGTGATATGTTCCTACTCAAGGGTTTGAATCCAATTCAACCTAACTATCTCATGATTAACATACCTCAATTAAGTTAAAATGGTAAGTAGTTTTAAATTTAGAGAAAGAACTCGAATATTCATTGATAAAGAATCATGGTCTTCTTTTATTTTAGCGTTTTTAGCTTATACTTTAGGCTATGTGTTTTTTCTCATAAAATATCCATGTTTCAAAGAGATGCTTAATGCTAATTCTTTTTGCTAGGATTTCTTGAGCAATTTATAATTTTGTGCATGAACAGTAGCTTCTAACCCATTTATATTTAAACTTTATCATGTTATGTCATTTAATAAGTGGAAATTGAAAGTTGTGTGAGTTAATAAGTAGGTTCATAGATACATATTTGTATTCATACATTTTTTTCTTTTTTTTTTCAGCAGAAAAAATGCCAGACCTTGTTATTCATTAAGAATCAAAGGACATATTATACATGACAGTCAGTCTGATCAGGCTTCTAGGCTGGGAATAAGCCAAAGGGGATCCCTCTACTCACCAAGAATACTTCACTTCTATCATGCAGAAATGATACAAGTGCATTCCTAGCAGATAACCAAAAAGCAATTCATGAGCCCACAAGGACGAGGCTCTGAGCAAAATCCATAAAACAGTCCATCAAAGATCCGATCTCTGAGACAAAGAGGATAGACAAAAAATCTTATAAATCACTGAGCATGATCAGAAGGCTGATAGTCTCATCCCAGATGGCTCTAGATCCGTCTTTTACAGTAAAAACAGTACATGTGCCAAAAAAGAAGAGGGACTGAGTCCTGGCACAAAGCTTAAAAAAGCTGAAAATTTCCATGACTTGAGATCATTCCTTCCATAAATTCTGAGAAATTCCAATACCAGGATCCAACACAAGAGCCTTCTTAGAGAGACAATTAGCCTGCTAATTATGCTCACAATAAATATGATTGAGAGTCATATGAGAGATAATAAAAAAGTAAGAGATATGATATCCTCGCACCAATAATATATATGGACAATAATATATTTTTAAGTATATAAACAATAATATATATGGATTGAGGTTTCTTAAATGTTATTTTTGGGTGTTTACATTTTTTGAATATTATTTTGAAAGGAGACCATGTTGTGAATGGCATATGGTTTATTGTAACTTTCATATTTATGGAAGACTTTTCAGATGTAAATTGTGTTATCCCATGAGTTGTGGTATGCTTTGATGAAAGAATTATGACTATAATTGTGTTTAACAAAATTTGAAACCATTTAAAAAAAAATTTCAATCACAACCTAGTTAAATTAGGAAGTTTAGTAAAAAGGGAATTGAATTAGGAACTTTAGTAAAATTATTTTAGTTATTATAATTTAATCAATCAATTGTTGTGTAATTATTGTGTATGCAAAACAACCTTTCTAACATCAAGTTGTCCTCTAGGAAAATTATGCACAACTCATATTTTTCCTATACAAAATTAAACCCATGCAAGTAAGATTCAATATGTATAACACAAGGCAACCCTCTAGAGCATTCAACATAAGACCTCTTAAAGGAAAAACTAGGCCTTTACCACACAAAATCAACCTCTAACCATTGAAAATTAGACTTATCTATACTGTTAGTTTTGAAATCAAATCACTACATCTTAAAAATAATGCAACGTCATACTTATTTATGATGAATCATTATTTAGTCATAATATTTCATTACACCATTATGTCCTTATATCTTGAAACCCAACTTAGGTGTCTTATAGCATTGCAAGATTTCCATTACATAATATTGTTTGTTATTTGACCATAGTGACACACCTTCCTTGACAACTACAATCACTTAAATGGAATTTCACCTCACATTAAATTTACCATGACAATCCAAGATGGCGACTCCATTCCTTTTCTTGATGTCTTAGTCACCCGAGAACAAGGTGGTTCTCTCTCTTGTAAGTGTATCGGAAAACACCCACGGGTGTGTGCAACAAGTTGAGGGACCTTTTAGATGCAATCTCACTTTTTAGGAACATGCTCACATTACATAGAAAAATAACGTGCTCCTCTTCCATAGCGCTTGGAATAGTAAATCCGAGCCTGACATGTCAGCAGACATGTAGGCTAGGTAACAATAACGCACACACGTTATAGAACTGCAAAACGCGTACGCTTTTTGTAGTTCAATAACGCGTGCACGTTTTGTAAATTTAAAAAAAAAATAAAAACACACAGTCCCCCACCCGAGAGTCATTTTCACCGAACAGTATCACGAAAAGGAGCGTGGAAGAGTGCCGAAGGAGCATGGAAGAGTGCCCATTCCTCCATTT